>VWPU01011308.1:0-50245 GCA_013398955.1 Callaeas wilsoni
TCCCCGGCGGCCCCGCGGGTGTCGGGCGCTCCCCGCCGGGCGCGGGGTGTGCGCGGGTCCCTCCCGCGCCCGTGTCCGCAGGGCTCGCCCCGCTGGTGGCCGGTCCCCGGGGCCGTGGTGCTGAACGGCGCCCGCCCGGTTCGTGCGCTCCAGCGGGCGCGTGAGCCGCTTCCCCGAGGTACTCACAGCAGAGCTGGGCACTCGTGCTCTGGGAAAAGCGGCAGCTTAAGTGACGGTCCAAACGGGGGAACAGCTGCACCATCTGTGGAAAGGTGTGAGCACCTCCAGTTCTTGGTCTGCCAGCATAAACGAGCCCTTCACAAGCAGCCAGTCATCACAGATGTTGGGTTCTATGGAGACAGGTATGCTCTGGAAACAGAACGAGATTTTGAGAGAGGGTCAATAAAACCGCTAACTCCAGACCAAGCCGTTCCAGTGTTCCCCCTTCCAGTTCTCCAGCAGAAGTGCTGCAGCAAGGGAATAGCTCGTAAAGGGAGAATTCGCGGCAACTGCATATGAAGCCTTCAAGATGTTGTGTGGTTTATTTCTTTAGTATTAGATCTGTGAATGGAAATGTTTGTCATCAGTAAGTGGCAGTGTGCTGTTCCAGCACATGCCAGGCTGTTGAGTGGTCAGCTCCTCAGGAACTGGAAGTTCATGAACTCCAGACCTGCTCTTATGTCTTAGAGAAAACACATTTGTTATTCTATACCACCTCACACCATTGTCAAGGGCAGGGGAAAAGGACTCTCTTCCAGGAAGAAAGGGTTCCTTCCAGTCATCAAAACGTGGTGGAGAGAGCCTGTCCAGTCTATTATTGGGGTATTTTCATGTGAAATATTTCTTTTCTTCTACTTTCTGTCATTAGTATTGTTGCTGTTACTGTTCATTTCCTTATCTCATTGCTGTTCCAGTAAATTGTTCTTACTTCAACCTGTGATCTTTGCCTATTGTGCCTCCAATCCTCAACTCTATCCTGTTGCAAGGGGAAGGGTGAGGGGAATCTGGGGGAGTGAGAGAGGGTGGCGTGTCGTTGTGGAGAGTCTTGGTGGGGATACTGAATTGGGGAATACCATTCCTAAACCATAACAGCAATATAGGTGAAATTTAGTCCCACTTAGTTTAAAATGGTACTAATGGCTCACAGCAATCTTGTGACAGCTAATGCAGCCAGCTCTTTTTTTCAGTCACCTCAACTCAGCTGTTCCTGGGTTGTTGTGGTTACTATTCATCCTCACTGTTCTTTGCTAAATGTCACACAGTGCTGTCAGCAATACCACAGCCACATAAAATCAACTACTTCTCTCCTCCCTGGGCACCCTGGACTGCTGAGTAGCCGCTTGTTACCTTTAGCACCAGTGCTGCCTCTGAGAGGACAGAGTTCTTCAGACACCACTCCTCCACTGACCTGCGCTGCGACCCGACCTGCACAGTGTGCCTTCTCTTGCCTTTCTTTTTCAGTCACATATTTTGGCTGCAGGTTCTTCAAGGCCAGGAATTTTTTGTACACTGAGCAGACAGTGACAAGTCCAGCCATCTCATTCAGGTACTTTAGGTAGTCCCTCTGAAATCCTACAGGAATATCAGACAAGGAGGGACCAGAAGTGCCCTGTGCCTCCAGTCTACATTCCTTCTTCCCCAATATCCAGGAGGGTTCACGTGACATTCTCCCAGAAAGGGTCTGCCTGCCTGAAAGAATCTCCTCTTTCTAAATTTCTTTCTTTTTCAAAAAATGCTGAACTCCTGATAGAAATAGCTGAGCTAGTAGCTAAACACCATGAATGGGTGTTGATTCTTCATGTGTGAGAGGGACTAACCCAGGAAAACTGGTTTTCCTCACAGATTTTGGGATCTAGTCGATCTTTCTCTCTGCTAAAGGTAAGTTTTATCTTGATGCTTGTTGTGGAAGTCAGAACAAGTGAAAGACCATGTCCAGGGCAATATGTATAGAGTTCAGCTATGTTAATGTAATTTGCAGCTTTATGGAACATTTCCCAGTTTTAAGAAAAGTTTGTACTGAAATCTTGAGAAATATTGTATACTTTATAAAGACATTGATCTGTTTGGGTTTTTTTTATTTTGAAGTGAATTATTAAATAAAACATTACTGAATAAGTTCTTCTTGTGAAAATGAGCACCTTTTGGAAAGGAATGAGATCCTTCTTCATTCAGGCTTTAGGCATTTTAACCTTCCAGGGGAGTCATAGCACTATCCAGATGCATTCAAGGGTATTTTCTGGGATGTAAGCGGAATGCATGTTTACTATCCAGGTGAATTCAAGGCCACTTTCTAGTTTGCAAGCAGAACATATGTTCTTTAACTTGCAAGTGATGTAAGCCAGCAGCATTTTGATAACATGGAAAAAGGTTATTTTATTGTCTGTGGATGCAGAGGTGGGGTGCTGATTTGTCACAGACACACACAGAGGAGTTACAGCTGTTCAATACACTTTTTCACCTGTCTGAGAATGTTCATGTACAAGTACCTGTACTCCTGTAAACTGCATCACTGTGTTGATGGCAAAGGTTGGGTGGCTTCAGAACAACTTATTCCAACACTGAAGCTTTTTTACTTGCCAGGTGACATGAAGATCATCTCTTTGTTTAGAATATCTCAGATACATGAGCTTATGTGTTTCCTCTGAACTCCCTTCTCTTTCCAATGGTTCAGCTACTAAAGACAACTCTGGAGTAACATCTTGTGTCTTTGAAATGTCTGCATATATTTGTTCTATTAGTTTGCCCCTGTGATGTTTGCAGGAATTGTTTTGATGTGAGTGCAACAGTTACAGATAAGCACAGGAGGATACATGCAAAGCACTCCTGTAATGTGATAAAATAATACTTTTTTTGTGCCTCAGACTAAAAAATGCAAAAGTTCATGCCTGATTATTTTTTTCCACCATTTTTTTCACACCATGAGATTTTTGTTGCAGTGTGTTGCCCCTCTCAGTACCCCAAATCACTTACTATAAAGCTCTCACCATAAGATGTTTTCTGCATCAAAACCAACACTTTGGACTCTTCGAAGAAAATGTATTTTAAATTGTAACTTGGATAAAGCAATGGGGACAGAAGATTTTTTTATAAAGGAAAGAATTTCATAGAGGCGACAGGCATATGGTAACAGACAACTTAAGTAACAGCAAGCAGAGGGAGAAGACAACTACAGCCGCAGCACTTAAAGCAGCACAGAGGAGGTCTAGAACATTTACACAGTTGTGGATTTCCATCAGATTTATAATTTTGGCAACTAACATGGCAGGTGTTCCACCTCTTGCAGCTGTTCTGCACAATGACTTTGAACCTCCTGGGCTTATTGGCAGGTGAAATTAACGTTAATTTGTACGGTCAGGGAGTCTCATGCAACCAGAATGTTTGGGACTGTCTGCACTCATGCAATCACTTTGCATGTATGCAGTGGCTATGAGCCTGCAAGTCACTAGCTGGTATGGGGCTGAGTGATGTTCACAACATGCTTTTCTGTAGAATCAGTCTTTCATCATCCGAGGCAGTAGTGCTGTCAGTTATGGCATCATATATTCGATCCAGTTGTTCATGTTACTCAAACTGAGGCAGCCCCCTTGACTTCACTGACATTAAGATGACTCATTCTAGCAAAGGAGCTGGCTGTATTTTTTGCCTTTGCCGTGTTTCTCATTAGAAAGGGTTTACCTTGCACAGTTAATTTATTGCAGGTGAAACATTCCCATCATCCCTGTTTCTCTGATCAAATGCAAGTTTGCATTCCCATCTAGGAGCACTGCCCTAGGTTTGGTGAAATGAAAATGCCTGACAGTGGATAAAACATAAGGGAAATGTACAAAGGGATATGCAGAGGAATTTACTAGTGCATTTTCCTGGTGGAACTAGTGTTTGTCCTTCCTTACGCAGCTCCAGAGCTCGTGGGCAGCTGGGGGCTGTGAGCCAGCCTGGGGTGTGTCGCTACGGTTCCAGGTTGGATTGCTGTCCTGGCTGGAGAAAGAACAAGGGCCACTGCGAAGGTTACATTAACTTTCTGCTTTTTTCCTCTCTGTTGCTGCGTTCTTGGTACTAATAAAGGGGTTTCTTACATATCTGCCAGAAGTTACGGAAAGAAAACTTCTGAGGAGTGAAATCTAACTCTATGAGAGAGCGAATAAAACATGCTTGAGAGACCAACTCCTCAAAAAAAGCAGAGCTTTGGGTAAATAACACCAAACCATAACTTGCATGTTCAGAAATTCTTAGATCCAGAAGGCACCATCTGTTCTGACCTCCTGCACAGCCCGGGTCAGTGGCTATACTGTTACAGCTGTTGAGTACGTGCCACAAATGCAGTGTTTTGCAATGCTATATAAGGACCCCTAAAATGATTTTATATTAGTTGGTATCCTTTATCTTCAGAGTACACAGCCTCTGAGAACCAGAAGGTTTTAACTTTCTAAAAATATAAATAAAACTCAAGCAATAAGTGCCTCTGACTTGAGCTTGGGTAGCCAGCCAGCCAGTGTTCTGGTCTGTGGATCGTTTGCTTTATGAAGAGACAATGACTCTTAAGACCCTTCTAATTTGTAAAAGGTCTGCATATCTCAAGGAGAATGCAGTGTGGAATCTCTCTTTCCAATTGTACTTGGGCAAAACACAACAAAATCATAAAATACATGAAATTTTTTAGAAAGGTTTTAGAAATCTTTTTCAGATGTTGCACCTGTTGTCCCAGAGAGTTTGGCCTTTTACATCTAGTGAATTTGTACAGAGGCTTAAGATTATTCATTGCTGAAAATCCATATACTAAAAGGGAAAGATGCTAAAATGTCTCTGCTCCGTATATATTATATGCCATTTTAAAAAAGGAAGAAGAGATTATTGTAGTATATCTTGCATTGCTTAATGGCACTTTAGTTTTGATGCAAATTAATACCTGGAAGGACAACTGGCAAATATAACTTTGATCAGCCAGTGGAGTAGGTTGTCTTCTTTTAAAGCAGTAAGTCTTCCTAAAATTTGAACTGTTCTTTGGCAAATCACTTCAAGCCACCTATAATGTAATTCTGCATTGTAAATCCAGATTTGGTGTTTTTCTCTGCTTCAGTACTAACGTTGAAAGTCAGTGTTTTGCAGTCTTGCATCTCCTCAGTTACAGAAGAGCAATGTGTCCATCCTATGGGAGAACATCCCAAGCAGGGATACTTGGGACCCCAGGGGATGCCGTGGTCTTGCAGTGTGCCACGTTGCATTCAGGGCTGGAAGAATTCTTGAAAAATGCCTCAATCTGCAGAGTTAGTACTTTCAGTACATCTGAATGCATCTGTTAATGTAGGGAAAATACTTGAATTCAGAAAAATGAATGTTCATATTAATTTTACTATACAGTAACTAAACCTTCCTATAGTTTGCAGATCAGCTTAACTACATAAGGAATCAAGATTCATGTCCTGGTGCACACTTTCACTGTTTCTCCAGAGCTATTCCTGAATTAAATGCATGTTTGGTTTGCTCTTCCTGAATAACCCCCATGCTGACAATCATAGTGATTTCAGGAGCATTAAGGCTTACAAAAGTCAGCATTTAATTTCTGATTGATGATCCACAGGACTTAGAGTTGCTTTTTAATGCATCCAGTTTAAATGCAGCCCTCTCAAATTATTGTAAACCTGATGCAATTATACTTACTGAGATGTGTGGTAAGGACAGTTGCCTGATGACAGATGTGCTCTGGATGTTCCACCACGGGATAGACGCGTTCCTCAGCTGTAACTGAGGAGATCCAAGACTGTAAAACTGCTGTAGGATTATGTGTCTCCTTTGGCTCTAGGAGAGTTCTGTTGCCTCTTTCCTACTCCAGATGCCAAGCATAGCAATTCAAGCTGCTGACCAGCTGCTTCTCACATAGGCTTCTTAAAAAAAGGAAAAAGGCAGGAGTACAAAACTAAATGTGAGTTGTAAGCATTGCAGAAAAGAAAAAAAAATATGAGGGAGAGACCTTTTGTCTTTATAAACCTGGAAAAAAACAAATTCTTGTAATTCATGTTAGTGCCACTACTCTCGAGCCCAAATAAAGTGCTAATCAGTAGTTACTGTGCTCAGACTAGAGGGAGAGATATGGAGGGTGCTGAACTCATGCAGAAGTTTTTAGGCAACTAAGTAGGGCAAAAGTTCTCAAATAGAATATTTCTAACTTTTTGTTCTTCTCTCTTATTTCTCTGCCTGACTCAAACAGCTACCTGTGGACATGGTTGCAAGTATGGCGAGTGCATGGGACCAAACAAATGCAAATGTTTTCCTGGGTTTACAGGGAAAACCTGTAATCAAGGTTTGTGCATATGCTCCAGAAAGAAGACTGTTGGTTTTCTCTTTCATTATCTTGTACTATGGTTTCTGTCATCTTCCAAAGCAATAAACAAGGATGTTTTCTTGTTTATGTAGAACTTAAGAATTTAATTTGCATCTCCAGCATCCCAAGCAAGTGCTAAGCCTCCTTCAGCAAACAAAAGTTTGAACTTACATCATGTATCTCCTGTGGGCTGATGACAAGGGCAAACTGTCACATTTATAGTTAGAGGATTAAGGCATGGAGATATTATATAGGAAAGTATCAGAAGAGATGGAAGTCAATTCCAGAACCCATGTTATTTTCTTAACTAGCAGCCTATGTTTCTTTTTAAACTAATCTTCTAATCAGAAAGACATGCAATTGTATGGTAGACATGTAATTTATCAATCTGCCTGGGCTGTTTGTATATGCTGATGGTATTTCTCAGAACCACCACTGGGAGTCCTTAGAATTGCATTTTCAGAAACTTTAAATGCACCGTTTTCCCTCCATAAACTTGGAACTTGATACGGAAATATTTCAGCTAACACATTGGTAAGAACTCAGCTTTTTTTTTCTGTTCCAAAATATGACACCCTTGTCTTGAATCAGACGAAAGAAGCAGGTTGCTGTGCATGGAGAGGCCATCCCACTGCAGTGCAGATGAGTGACCTGTAGGTGCTATGATGAGGGCATGACATAAAGGCCACACAAATGGCTAGGTCTGTCCTTTCTACCTTCCTAAGCTCCTGCAGGCTTTGCTTGAAAATATTGCATTGACATGCTAAACACACGTTACTTATAGTCAAAACAGCCCATTTATTACACAGTATGTTTCAAACAGTATACCCTAAAGATGTACTATGAAGTATTTTGGAAAAATCCATCTTTTGCATTTTAGATGTTTCTCGCAGGGAAAGAAGTTAAACCCCCAGCACCTCTAGAAAGGAAAGGGAAACAGCAGCTGTGCTTATATGTAACAGATATGTAGACACCACTTTGAACTTCAGCCTCTAAACTCAGAAGTTTAACCTCAAAAATTATTTGGCAACTTAAATATTACTAAAAGGCAACAGGGAAGCCTCCATCTTTTAGGTGTTTTCCATGCAGTAACTCCATGTGCATTTGACACGCTCTCCATGGGCAATCAGATCAGTTCTGTGCACTTCAGTAGGTTCAGAGACTGAGGCTTGGAGGAAGCACTGCACAGACCTACACATGCTAATTCCCTGTTGGCTCAGGCTCTCCTACCTTCTGAAGCATGGCTGGGATTTTTTTCAGTGGAGTGGTGGCTGGTACAGGCCAGAAGTGTCCAAGAGCTGTTCCTTTCAACAGTATAGCCATATAGGTGGTCATGTTCTATCAGCCAGGAGTGCTAAGACCCACTTTTAATTTACTGTAGCCTTGGTCTGTCCTTACAGCAGCATGTCCTGCTGAGCAAGCTCAACCTGAGCTACTAAAATAACAGAGATAAGGGGACTGTATTGTCTGCCACCAAGTCTGAGCTAAATTAGCCTTATCTCCATAGGGTCTTTTTGAGAGCTGGGTATGCTATCTGTGCATTGTGAGAGATAGGTGCACATAAGCACTTTTGCAAATGTATGGTCTAAGTGGAATAACTTTTGTCCTCCAGTTTGCTCTCTAGCTTCTTGGTTAAGAGAGTCTTAGTTATTTAGTGGAGTCACAGTAGCACAAAAATCCAGTGTGATTTGCAAGCAGATAGGTTGTCCTTTTTCAAACAGACCCTGTGAGAATAATAGAATGCAACCCTCTCTCTTCCCTGGACTGAGCTATAACAAGCACTTGTGTATCTCCACAAAGTTTATGCTTTGAATGGCCTGGAGGTTTTGTTCCTGTGGTCTGCAGGGTGTGACACAAGAACAGATGCTTCTTCCATTAGAAGTGGAGTTGCACAAGCTCAGTGCTTGCCTGGAGAGCTGTGTCTTTACTGATATGGTATTATCTGTCATATGTGCTGTTAAACACATATTGAATGGGCTGCATATGCTAGTGCATTCTATAAATGAGTTCTGTCTGTTTACTAATCACTACAAGAGGTAGAGAAGCCAGTTCACAGAAGTCAAAAACACAGATGTCCCTTTGTCAGAGGCCAAATATCACTGTCAGCACTGCTCACCCTATGCCACACAAATTAAACGTTTTAGGATTCTCATTTTCTCCCTGTGAAGGATAGATGTTGGGAATTTGAGTTTGATTTAGTTTCTGAAAAGCCTTTAAATCCCAGATTATCAAAAGGATTTAGGATGTTTTATTCTCAGGAATTTGAGATTTTTGAGATCGTTTTAGAGTCACATAATTATTATCACACATTGTATTTAATTTCTGCTACTGATAACCTTGGTGCCAGTGTGTAGCTCAGAAAAATTAAAGTAAAAATCTTTGATTCACTTTATCTTAAACTATTTTGCTGTTCTTAGTCTCATGTTTTTGCCTTTCTAATACAGAGGTCAACTGGAGGGCTAGAATCAGAGAAATTCAGAAATATAACTCCAAAAAAAAGATTAGCTACAATTCTCTCCACCCCTCCACTTATTCCTAACAAGCTGCCAGATGTGGCCAGTTTGCATTAATTTTTCAAGTGTGGAGGCCTGTGTATGTTGGTTTTACTAGCAGTCTTTCAGCCAGATGGTCTGCTAAACTCTCATCTTGCAAGGGGCTGCCTTATTTTCCATCCAGACAATTTTACTCTGGGGAACTCCACACATTAGGCAACATGATCCACCTATATGCATGAATATATGTATAAAAGCCCAGGACTCACTCAGTTGCAATGACTTCTGCAGATCTGAATGAATGTGGACTGAAGCCACGTCCCTGTGAGCACAGATGTATGAACACACATGGCAGCTACAAGTGCTATTGTCTCAACGGGTACATGCTCATGCCAGATGGCACATGTGCAAGTAAGTAACAGAGCTGGTGGAACAGGCACACCAAAATCATCTAATCACATTTAATCCCAGCAGATTTTCTTCTTGTGATGAACAGATTTAGCTTATTCAGGATAGGGTCTTTGCCCCTGCTATCTGGTACTGTCACAGCTGAAAGAGGCTTCCTTTTTGGTAGTTCCTGGGTAAACTAGGTCATACTTATATTTTGGTCTTCGGAGGTGTTTTGGTCCTGACAGAAGTAAAAGTCTTTGATAGTGTTGCTTCACATGAAGAACAGCTAGTACAATCTCAGTGTATAGTCCTGCCAGTTCATCTGTTGAATAAGAATGACTGAATGTATTCAAGCAAAGCACCAATACAGATTATTTTTTACCATGCTGAATTTCATGACATTATTCCTTGCTTTACCTTTCTGTGCTCCACAATTGATTTATTTTATCTGTGTTAATATGCTTTTCACAGTTGATGAAAACTGTTCTTGCAAACATTTGCTGTATAATCTAAGGTTTATCTAAACTTGTTGTGAAAATAGGCATTTCTACATATCTTCTTTGTCTTTAAGACAACATGAAATAGAAAGCATTCTGCTTTTTTAGCCAACCTGATTTTTCAGACCTGAGGAAACTTGTAGTTTTTCAGTGACAGACTTTTGTTTGTAGAAAATATCTCATGGACTCCTGTATTTTTAATATGTTAATGTATGAACAGTTTTACTTATAATGAGTGGAACTTTGTTGTTCTGATTAATTTCTGTATTCATCCATATTTAACTTAAAATTAAGTGTGTGATTCCAGCCTAGAATTTTGCTCTTCTTGTTATTTTAAACACTGTTTTCAGGTTCTAGGACATGTGCCATGGTGAATTGCCAATATGGATGTGAAGAAGTCAAAGGGCAGGTGCAGTGTC
The DNA here is from genome assembly GCA_013398955.1 of Callaeas wilsoni. NCBI lineage: Eukaryota > Metazoa > Chordata > Aves > Passeriformes > Callaeidae > Callaeas > Callaeas wilsoni. The sequence continues at coordinate 10,115 of VWPU01011308.1, forward strand.
TCTGTCCATCAGGGGGCCTTCAGCTGGGACCAAGTGGAAGGACATGCATTGGTACAGTCAGAGAGCTCACTCTCAGCTTCTTTTCTGCAGGGTCCCTGAAGCCATAGGATTCTGGGGAAAGGTTAGGAAGTAGTTAACCCTCCTCGCTGGCTTAAATAATACTTTGTGCTACTCTCAGTGTGATGTAGTTTTCATGCTTTTTAAAAAACAATTTTTCTTGGACTCTTTGCCATGCAATTCTTTGGATAACTCTCATCCCCAATAAATAATTCAATGTTTTGACATGATTTAGAGTCATCAACAGATTCAGTTTTTCCCTATTGGTATGAAGCCATTAATAGCAGTGCTTTGCCTGCAGAAAGCTGCCCTGCTGACATAACGTGTTATAGGATTTGGGCATTTTGTTTGGATGGAGCTTTCTTTTATTGTGATGACCCACAATACAAACTCCTCAATTTTTCTCCAGAAGCCTCAACATTACCTGTGAGTTTCCTGTGATTAAGAAAGCATTGCTTATAATACTTGGTACTGTGTTCTTCCATAAAGTTAATTCACATTTTACTGCTTCACTCATAAGAACATATGTGAAAGCCATCACCAAGTGTGAAATTATAGGACTTATTTATTAAGCTTGTTTGTGATAGCCACGACCAAACCATTCCCATGCAAATCCCAGCGAGTTCTTTGTTTCCCATTTTACCTCCTCGTGGATCTGACCAGCATCCCTTCTCCTGCTGTAGACATTGATGAATGCTCCACTGGAAAAGCTGTCTGCTCCTACAACCGCAGATGCGTCAACACGTTTGGAAGCTTCTACTGCAAGTGCCAGCTTGGTTATGAGCTAAAATACACCAGTGGCCGCTACAACTGTGTAGGTAAGAGTTAGCCCATGGAGGTTCCTTCTTCATTCTTTTTATTCCCACAGTGTCCATCTTCCCTGTTGTTGCCTCAAGCACCTTGGCCTGTCCTGGGGATGCTGCCACAGATGTCACACTAAGAATATTCTCGATGGGGCTTTGAATTTTTCTCTGTTTTTTTTCTGTGGTCTTATGAAAAATCGAATCACCAGCACTTACAGTCTAAATTGCCTCATTGTGCCAAGTCGAGATGTGCAAGAGTTTGTCATAAGTTGGCAACTGTTGGCTAAAAAAAAAAGCTACTTCTGGTAAAGGTTTAGTTAGAGAACCATTTTTTGTTCTCTTGGTTTTCAAACTGTGATGAATAAGCAGTCCCACAATATTTTTTTTCTTTTTTTCATGTCATTATTGAGGAATGTGAATTAAGTGCCTTCATGACTGTGAAAACAGTTATTTGGATGGAAGTACAGAACTTGGGGGGAAAAAAGTATGAAAATAGTAGGTTTCAATTACTTTTCAGGTTTCTGTTGCATGACAAAGTTCCTCCCTAACAAAAATAAATACAGGCAAAAAGTTATCTTGACAAGCTCAGGTGTTAAAACAAATGTCAAAATACCCTTACTCCTGTTTCAATCTATTAGCTGAATGCTGGAAGGTCAGCAAAGTATAAGTTACTGCAGCAGGTGCCACGGGAGTATTGTTCAAGCTGTTGACTACACAAGGGCCTGAAAGGGTTGGAACTACTACAAGTGCATAGAAAGAGAATTAGTTGGCTTGGTTTATATTTAATTGATATTGGAAGTGAGGGGTGGGAGGGAGATCATAAGGCAGGTTTGGAGACTTAAGTTTGCATTTCACGTTGCCTGCAAACCCTGAGAGACTTCAAGTGGAAAAAATATTTTCTTTTCTCATTCAATACGTGTGCATGGGGGAAAATCTGGAAAGGTCTCAGTAGTCAGGATTTTATTTGCAAACCTAAATCTCACTCCCAGACACACCAGACTTTTGAGTCAGTCTTCCTGCTACTTGTTTGTTTGCTGACTTACATTATGAGAGGACCTGTCAGCTGCTAAAAATTACGCAATCTGGATAAAATGTGAGTGGTACAAACATTTGTGCACCAACATCACTCCCTCATGTAGGATAAATGAGAAATATCTTTGTAATGGAGCAAAATCAAATACTCTTGGTGCCTGTACATTTTGCTGTGAGTTGAATGTAGTATTTTTCTACTGAATTTTCCTTATTATAGCTTTTTTCATGCATCATCATATGTATGCTGGAATGTGAGATGTAGATTAATGATCTTGACATCTTGGCATGCTCAAGGTTACTTTCCACTGCATTCTTTCTACAGTGAATGAAAGAATGAGAAAGTTTTGCTGAACTCTTTTTTAATTGATTTCACATATTCTCTTGGTGCCTTGTGCATTTTGTTAATAGAAGAGTGTGTACAACCTATAATTTGAATCCTGTTCTCAGCCAGAAAATCACTGCATTCACCTTGTCATTACTGAGATGCTCTACATTTTCCACGGATGCATACACCAGCATCTGTGCATTTGGAGCTGACACCAAGCATTCTCTCCTAGCGTGAATTCTTCTGCCTCTGATGGTCTCTGGACTCTCTTGGTCTAACATTAGTGCTTACAGTACCTGGAAAGAGATGGGTGGCACAAACAGGCTGTCACAAGCCTTGGGTTTCAACACAGTTTTGACTGAAGCGTTTGTATCTTCCCCAGATGTAAACGAATGTGTGACAAATACACACAGGTGTAACCTCCATGCAGAGTGCCTCAACACCGAAGGGTCCTTCCAGTGCAAATGTAAACAGGGCTACCGGGGAAGTGGATTTGATTGTGCTGGTGAGTACCACTGGATGCCGGGAAAAGTGCTGTATTGTTTTTCTCCAATAATTTATCGTTACCAGGCATGTTCTCGGAAAAGTCACGCTGAACAGTGCTGCAATATCAACCAAGCCAGACCTCTCCACAAAACAATATATTAACTGCATGACTCATAGCATAGTTAATACAAGTATCACTTGTTCAAATTAATTTTGCCTGTAAGTAACATAAGTCTCATAATATCTCTAGGAATTGCAAGTAGAACAGAGAAGTGAATTTTTCTTGGAGAAACAGAGAAAATACTTTAAAAAATCTACTGTGAATTCTCCATGAATTCCCAAGGTTAGCCCCTTGGAGGGCTGTGCATTCCCTCCCAGAAGAGTTTCAGGCTAACTTAGCAAAAAATGAGAAAAGGGAGGAAAGCCATGATTTCTGTGTTAAACTGTTTTCACTTAAAATTTTGCCTTTGTTTGTCTATTGTATATGGAAGACCTCCTATAAAGATGTCATTTCCCACTTTAACTGAATATGACCCTTCAAGACAAAAGAAAGAAAGGCTGTTCTTGTCTTTATATTTAAAAATCAACCTTTTAATTTATACCTTTATTAATCCTGGCAGATGATTCTCCTGCAACATCATTAAAGGTGTTTTCCTCAAGAGGATACTTGACTCCTGCTCAAACATTTTAAAAGTTTCAGTCTGTAGCAGATGAAGTTTACATAATATATAAATCTTTTCAAGTAATCCTTGGTCAGATACGTCTTATGATTATACTTCATGGTCACAGATGTTCTCTGAGACCCTCTATTTTTCATGTTCCTCCTTCCATTATGGTAGCAATTGAAACTTACAATACACATTGATAAATTAATATTTTCACAGAATATTTTGAGTTGCAAAGGACTCACTAGTCCAACTCCTGGCCCTGCACGGGAGACCACAATTTTGTTAAGTTACAACTTCCAGTAAAAAAAATGTTGGCTTTTAACAAGCAAAAGTAAACACACAAAAATCTGACTATTACTGAAAGGTTGGATATGGACATAGATTACCACAGCAGAGCTGTTTAAAACATTCTTCTACTCAAATTCAAAAGCCAGTTTCCTTGCTAGACCACATCCCTTGTGATGTCAGTGCGGCTCACTGAAATGGAAGGATGCATTTGACTGGATAACAAAGCAAACTGACATGGCACATCTTGGTATGGTTTTGTTAAAACAAAATGTACCAACAGTGACATGTTAAACAAATACATCTCTGAGAAAAATAGTCTGGGTTTGGGGCTTTTTCATTTATTTGGCTTTTTTTTTTTTTTAATGAGAAGGTAAAAACTTCCAGGGAAATTTTCTTTTTGACTAACTCTACGTATAAAACATTCTTTCGTCAAGCAAAAACAATTCAACAAGAATGATTGCTTAAATATGAATATCAGAAATATTTTCACCTGTGGAGAGAAATTTTTTGATGTCTAGCCCTGTAAAAAAGTCAGTTCTGCAGTCAGATGCTTCCTATCTTCTCACAGGTGTTTCTGTTACATAGTTTGCCCTCTGCCAACTTCCTCATGTTGTATTTCCAATTACCAACGTCCATTTGCTGTTTAGCACAGGAAGGATCCATACCATTCATAAACTTACCAGAACACACTAAATGGAAAAGAGATTTATTACGAGAGAGGATAGAGGAATAACACACAGTAATGAGAGCAATCAGTGCCACAGGCAGGTCAAAAGGTGAGGGTCCAGCTAGAAAGATGTAAACAACAATAGAGGAAGATTAAAATACGATCAGTGGTAGGTGAACTCTGAAATGCAGAGGTGCTATATAAAGACTGGTTTCTCTGGTGGTAATTCCCCCGCATATACCTTTCATTTTAAAGGAAAGTGGAGGAGATTCTTTTAGCTCTGAATGTTTCAATAATTGACTTTTACTGCAATCCTCAAGAACATCTGACCAGTGTTAACTGATGGGGGCAGGACGTGTCTTGCTATTGGGGAAAATGTTTTTTCAAACTGTGACACAAACAATTGGGTGTACCAGCCCACACTGAAGCACTAAGTGTTCTCCATGTCATATGGCAGTTGTGGAAAAGCTTTGCCTTTACTGCAGCCAAAAGGAATTTTTGCTATTGGGATTAATGGGATGAGGACACCATCTTGGGAATTTAGGGGCTGAAGGCTGTGGCTTCACACTTCTTTTGTTGACAATGGCTTCAGTTCCTGTAGCCCATTCCAGCTCCCAGCAGATGCGCCTGGGCTTGTGCTGCAGCTGTACAAAAACCTTCTTAAATAAGTCCCCAGTATTCCACATAATTATTCCCACAGACCTGGAATCCTGTTTTCACAGGGAAGCATTAGTTCTTAAAGGCAATTGTTTCTAGTATAAAAAAATCTGGCTACCATGGAAGCAATATTTGCTTTTTTACAAAAAATGAAAGCCATTTTAATATATAACTTAATTTTTGGGGTATGAAAGGAGAGCAATTAAGCACATTGTTTATAATGAAACTCCTATGGCTACATCTCCTCAAGCCACCAAGTAACCTAATAAGTGAGGTAATATATAATTCACCTTTTCAAAGAAGGTGGTGGAAATTCTTTCATTCAATTTGTATGAATAACTAACTTGGAGAAAGCTGCTGAAACGTCAGGCTCAAACACTGCTGCTGGTGTGGATATGATCTGTGATTATTATGCCGTTTAACACTCCTATATGGATGAAACACTGGAGACCATTTCTGAACTGTCTGTAGCACACATTTTGTTTGAGAATCCACAGAGATGGATTGATTTGAATGATCCCTAAAAGGATCCTAGTCATTTCCACATCTGGCCTCTATCTTGCTGCAATCTGTTGCTGTTCTCAGGTTCATGCGTTTCCTGATTTCCTATTGTGCATTGAAAACCCACATTTCCCCTGCCACATGCTTCTATGTGTATTTCAGCTTTTATTTAAGAATAGAGTCTCACAAGGTTCTGTAAGTAATTTAGATTCCTGGGGGAAAAGAGAACCTATTTTTGATTCATTTTTTTGGTCCTACAAAATAACAGGAAAAAGGATTACTATCTCAAAGTCTACAGGCATCACTCTAAGGAGTTCAGCAATGACACTCTTGTTATTGTCCAGCTAGAGGCAGAGGTTACTCTTCCTCATTATGCTTTGCTGGGTACCTAAATGTCAATAAAATTCATGCCAGCGCATTCTCTGGCTCTTCTATTACTCGTTCATTTTTTGCTGATTGGGTAACCCTTAAACTCCATATATGATTTGCTTTTTTATTAACTTGCCAGTCCTGAGAAAGGTTTGGTTTGACATAAAAAAGTTTCAAAGCTCCAAAAGCGATCGTGGTCATCACTGGTGATATTCTGAAAATTTAATTCAGCATGGCGTCAAATACTGCTGTCATTCTTCAGTGAGAAACACTTAGGCTTTGGTCACCACACATTTCCTACTGGATGCCTTGCTGGCTGGTGTAGTCATTTATTAAGCACAGTCCAGTGTGACAAACTTGCCCTGATTTCTCAAAGTATCCTTCCCTAAATAAGACAGTAAAAGTTTTAGAAATTAAGTAGGGTAGCAGTACATATTGGTACATGATGTTCCATCGTGCTTAGAAGAAAATAATAGTCCAGAATATCTTTTAACCTATCTATGAAAGCTTTCAGGCTCTCTTAAGACTATTTAAAAGAGGCTGATAACTTTTAGAATGGTTTCTGAAAGTATGTCATGCTGATCTAATCTTTACTCACATCTACAGACTCCACCTACACGCAGTAGATGGTTGTCTGTCTCCCTCACACTTCTCCAGCTCTTATATAGAGAAGCTATAAAGGGAGCTACAAAAGGATTTGTAAGCCAGTCTCCTTGGCTTGTCTCTCACCAGGTTTTTAAATACTCTGTGAGGTGTGGAGGTGGAAGCAGTGGGGTGCCTGCTGGAGTGCAGAGCACGCTGTCTCCTACTGCATGTCCTGCATGGTCAGGGCCAGCTCCAGCTGCAGTCACAGGGCGTGTGGAAGGATACAGACCATTGTCTGTCCCTCTCCTGTCTCAGACCCCGAGTACACAGGGGATGAGTTCCCTTTACACAATGCAGCACAGAGTCAACAGGTTGGCATATGCTCTTTATGTATTTTTTTCAACTCAACTTTCACAACTTGGTCATCAGGCATCCTACACCAATCTGTTTCTGTGGGTTTATAATTTTGTATAGCAACTGATGACAGAAGAGTTTTACTTTTAGCCCTCAGCCACCATTTACCTTTATTTTTCTACTTCTTGCCTTAATTCTTGCTAATTCAAAGAAAGAAAATACCTTTGAAAACTGAGGTATTTTCATCTTAGGGCATTAAACAGAAGCTGCATGAGCTGGAGCCATTAATCTGCATGCTTCCTGATGGAAGGTACATAAGGAAGAGCTGGGGTGGAACGCACTACACTTCTTTGTACTTTCCAAAATTCTCTGCAGCCACATGGACAGATAAATACACAAATGTTTGTGACCAACATCTCCGCATTTATTTACATATCTTGAGGCAAAGGGTCCTGAAAAATCACTGACTCAAGTGTAGCACCCCAGAGGGCCAGAGAAGGTGAGCAGCTCATTCAGGAAAGTCCACAGGCCATGGATTCAAAAGAACAGACTGAGTTTAAGGTGGTGTATCCTTACATTGCATTAGCCCTCCTGCAGTTTATGGGTAGACATAAAAAGCCTTAAATCCACACCTCTGGCTACTCTAAAGCTGAATGCAGGTTAGAAGGGGACTAGTGCTGTGTCCTAAAATATGCTTAGCATCTAGAGTCTCTTTGTCTCCACAAGCATGGTGATTTTCATTTTACAGCAGCAAATTGGAGTCTGCAAGCGCATGGGAATTTATACCTTTTCATCCTCCTATTTTTGTCACTCCTGTCAGTTGATTTTCCACCCTGCTAAATTTCGCACATACAAGGAGATTGGCTTTCTAACACGGCAGAGGTTATTATGCTAAACTGTAAGAACTTCTCATTTCATGAGGAAAACTTCAAAGCAAAAACTAAAAGCAGATGTTCAGGTTTGCTGAGCAGTCAGTCCTGTGGCTTTGAAAATCCCCGTAGCCTCTATATTAAAAGCATGAAGTTTCTTGTTACTGATTGTCAAGAGGAAATTTGTTTGGAATTAAGCTTTCCTGTTAATTTTTATTCCTGAATTCTGAGTTTAGACCCAGAGAGCCTTACATCCTTCATGACATCATCCTCCAGGTGATACTTAGTGGAGCATTAGTAAAGATTTCATTGCAAGTATTTGACAAGCAAGCCTACAAGTTTTATCCAAAAAAAAAGGAAGAACAAATCCTCAGTTTTGACTTTTATTTTGTTGGCATCCGTTTACTCCAACAGGAATCTCAAAAACACCTGAATGCTATAGTGAGCACACCAAGAGCCTGATTCTGTTCCTGACATACTAAATAGCATGTAGCTGCACTTGCCATAAATAAAATGTGACAAATTCACAGTGATAGGATTGTATTTTCCAGGAGTGAATATAAATTCAGGGAACTTCCCTCTTTTCCTACTAGACTGCAGTTCTATTTTATTTACTGGTGTTTTTTCTTCTGCTGTGTCTCCATGAAAAGAAACACAGAGAAAACAGTACTACCCAAGATTCCAAGTCCAGTCCATCTGTCTCAAAGTACTACTATAAAATTTTCATAAATACAAAGTGAGGAGCAAAATAGAAACATATTCTTGCCCTGATAATATAATCATTAGACAGCAAAAGCAGAGGGAAATAAAAATAGCTGTCTTCCACCATCATTTTTAATCATAAAAGACTGTAGGTACTGCAGCATCAATGCTGGTTGAGAATCAAAGATGGGAAGCAGTATATGAGGCTATTCTGATCCACTGATGGAAATAGTCTCTCTTTATGAAAGAGCTTTTTTATAGCACACTGGAACTGCTCAGCTTTCATTGTTTCCTAGGTAGTTCACATAAAGAACTCAAACTGCAGAAGGCTGTCAGTAGTTTATGACATGGTTGTACACAACGTTTGAGAGTAGTATCCAAAAGGATAATTCCAGAATAATTAAAATAATACCACTTTATCCAAAACAATAAGCTATAGTATTTCACATCCAAGAGGAATCATAAAATAGTAAATTCTCAGGAAATGTTACATTTATGTTCTAGTCCATCTTGGGATTGCAGGATGGTAATAATTTGGCATTCTTGGATGCTTCTCTGAATTTTGGTATTTATCCCTTACAATTGAATATCCCTTAGAGCTAAAAGAAATATGATGGAGCAGCTTGATGTATGTCTTCTCAAAATATCCTCCATTTCAGTAGCTTTCAGACTGCCATGAAAGGAAAATTAGGCCAGAGAAGTTGACGAAAGATAGCCAAGAGAAATGCTCATTATTATTAGGCTGCAGGTGTTGTGGATGGACAATTTTAGTCCAAAAATTGAAGAAGGTTTTTTTTTTTATCTAAACTCCAGTGTAAAAATAATTTAATTAAGGGACTCCATGGCCTGTGTTACTCCTGTGTTACAGAGGAGTCCAAAGAGATCATTACAGAGGATTGCTTTGGTCTTTTCACTGTAACTCAGACAGAGCTGTCCGTACGACAGAGATGAACATGTGCGTGTGTGTTTGGTTCTGTGCAGAACTGAATTTATATCTTGGAGTAGAGAACTTAATTCTATGGGTCTCTAGACCCTGTAAAGGACACCATGGTCCCATTTAAAAACATCGTCATTGCTAAATGATTCCTTAGATTAATATTTTCTATTTTCTTCTAGTTATCCCTGAAAAGTCGGTGAAGGAAATTGCAAGAAGCCCTGGAACAGCTAAGGACACAATTAAGAAACTTCTTGCACATAAAAGCAGTGTGAAAAAGCATGAAACAATCAAGAATGCAATCCCAGAAGCAGCTGTGACGCCACCTTCTAAGACCCACTTGCAGTTACTGGACTATGAAGGTGGTATTGATCTTGGTGGGAGCTACAGTAAGCAAGAGAAAGAAGCTGAAGCTGCTGCAGAGGAGGAGGCAGAGGAGTCAGATGAAGAGGAGAAGGAAGATCTTGAAAATCAAATTGATGAGCGAAGCCTTAGAGGAGATGTCTTTTGTAAGTTTCCTTTTTTTAAAAATGTCTGGCTTCAATGTAAATATACATATACACTAAAAAAAATCACAAAACATTATAGACAGTTTATCAGAATTTACTTGTAGAAAATGAATCATAGGATGATTAGGTTCTAGTTAATGCGTTTGAAAATACATTTGATGACTTTGAAAAACACAGCAAGAAATTGCACAGCATATTGGAACTAGATGATCTTTAAGGTCCCTTCCAACTCAAGCAATTCTATTATTATAATTGGTGTTCAGTACAGCTCTCTCAGTCAACCATTCTTCAAGGTAGCAGCAAAAATATGTAACATGAAAAACACACCCTGTCAATAGTTCATTCATTATATCTTCTCTTTCCAAAGTAAAGAAAAATAATAAGCACTATCCCCACAGCAATTAAAATTATAATAGTAAAAATGAAAAAAAATTAAGTTAGCATTCAGTTTATTGCTATTTAACTTGGAGTGAGACATAAGTATATATTTTTTAAAGGAACGATAATTTTAAAGTCCTCTGGAAAAAATGGTCTGTAATACTGTAATACTGTAAGACAGCCAAGAAAAAATGTAAGTATTCGGTTAATACATTGGAGAATACAAGCTTCTTTGCCAAAGGCATGCTCCTAAAATTGCCTTTTTTCTTTGTTTTCAGTGGTAATTGGACTGTTTCTGTTTAAGCTAAGGATATAGACTAATATTGCTTCCTCAAATTATGCCAGGGAGCTGATAAACAGAACAAAGTCAGGACTTTGCTCACCAATCCCCTCCCTTCCTGCAAATATTAGCAGTGAGTGCTAATGCATGTTTCAAGTTTGCTGACAATACCAAAATGGGGAGAATGAACCATTCATTGAAGGGCAGCACTGCTATTATGAGGGATCTGGCCAGGCTGTGGAGGTGGACTGACAGGAACAATATGAACTTCAACAAAAGCAGATGGAAAGGGAGAGAAAAGCTTTGTTCAACATTATGGATTTGGGATAACTACTTAGGAAGAAGCTTTGCACTAAAAGGCAGGTTTTGGACTTCCCATTACAAGACAAATAAGGATACAGTGGCATGAATCTAGCAGTGCTCCTCCAGGGTCAGGGCCTGGAGAACATGAGGAGAGGGTAAGATAACTTTTTTTCAGCTTTGAGAGAGGAGGGCTGAGAAGAGATCTTATAGATGTCTTCAGCTATTTAATGGAGGGTTACAGGGAAGGAACGGACAGACTTTTCTGGAAGTCTGGGACAGGAAGTGATGAATACAAGTTGGAACAAAAAAAATTCTCATTAGATATAATGAAAAGAATATTTCGCGATGAAGGTGGACAAAATTTGGAATGAGTATGCATAGAGGTTGTGAAATACCTATCCTTGCAGATATTCAAAATATCACTGAAATGGGCATTGAGCAATACCCTGATCAGGAAATCAGACTAGTTAACCTAAAAATGGCTCTTGCAACCTACATGATCCTGTGATTCATTCTGTGTTTTCAACCAAGCATTTCTAATTAGTTTAGAAAAGGATGAGTGTAGATCTGCATTTGGAAGATGCTGGGATTTCTCTCTGGTACTGTAAGTACATAACGTCACAATTCAGTAACCCATAGTATTTCTAAAAAATCCAAACAGCTGCTACCTAGTTGCATGAAAAAGAGGCTTCTGTTTGTCGGCTTTTAACCAGATGAAATGGTGACAAATTTCTGACTAACGGTGCCATGCCTCCAAGTGGAGGATTCCGTACTTAGGATGTCACTCTCCCTCTGGCCAGCCATGCCTGACGCCCAGACTATGTCTTTACCCAGCCTTTCACTCCTGACTAGCATGTGCCACTTCCTCTAAAGAAGTGGTCCTTCCATCTTCTGAGGATACCTTCATAAATTACTTACCTAAAAGAGGTAGCAGGTGCAGGAGCTGATGCTGAATTGGGGTTGAAGCTTTCACTGTTTGGCAAACTACCCTTTGGGTTCAGCCTTCCCACACTGGTAGTGCCAAATACATTTGAGAGTCTCAGAGCAAAGGATTAAGTGCCTCTGTTCTCTCACAAAAAGCAATAAAACACAGGTCTTCTGATGGCCATACTTTTGCATTTAGAGAACTGTGTTTCACACACATTTCCACCAAAATACTATCCTGAAGAAGGACATAGCTCTTCCCAGTCACGCTAATGAATCCAAAGCTTGCCATAATTTTACATAAACTGTGGAGAAAGTGAGCAGAAGGCAGTTGCAATATATATGTTGATGTTTGTTAAGATTAGGTTCTCAGGTACGCAGGCTTCTTCATGAAGGTAAGCTAACGGGGAGCTTGCGTGTGCCAAGAGGGTGGTGTGAATTGACCTGATATGCTGGGCTGAACGTGATTAGACTGGGAAGGACTAAAAAAGATTGGCTAATTAACAGCAAAATACTTATGGAACCTGAAGGGAGGTTTACCCTTGGCAAGAGTGTGTTCCCTTGCAGCTATGATTTCTGTAGGGTTAAAAGGTTTTATTTCTTAACAGAATTGCAGGAATATTGGTGATCTAGCACTTTTAGGGGCACAGTACTAATAGGTTTCACTAATACTTACTGTAAATAATAAATTAAATATTTATAAATAATACTCTTATTAGTTATAGATATATTTATTCAAAAATTTGTGCCATAAAGGACTATGGCCTTTTCTGCTTCCTCAACTGTGAGGCAAGGCAGCCTGTTTAAAAAAAAACAAAACAAAACAAAACAACAAAACCCAAGTGGGCCCTTCTATCCCTTTCTGCCTTTCTGGGAGGGAAGGAGAGGATGGATGGATGGATGGATGGATGGATGGATGGATGGATGGATGGATGGATGGATGGATGGAACTCAGACATCTCAACAGATGTGTTTTTCAGCCTTCTTGGACAGGTCAGGAAGGAGTGCCATGGATACTGCCCCTAGGGTAGGGCCATCCTGGGTTTTGGATAAAAGCACAAAGGGCTCTGCACTCTCTGCCTGGTGATACAAGGGGAACTTGGTCTCCTGTACTGGGCTACATGACCTGATGCAATTGCAAAGGGGGGATTATGCAACCTTCCAGTTGAGTACTCAGTGCTACACTACTTGGAATGCACTAATTTTACAGATTTCAGTTTGAGTGAGGGCACACAGGGAAAATCCTTTGTCCGTAGGAAAATCCAAATAATATATTGTTGTCATGATGATTGGTGAGATTCTTTTTCAAGCACCTTCCCAACAAAACCAGGACATTTGAACATCACATATCTGGGCTAGGTAGAGAGGCAGAGTCTACTTGTTTCTACAAAAATTACCAGTACAGCTGACAGCAGTAACAATGAATATTATTGATTGAAAATATTAAAGCATTGTGGTTCCTCTGTATTTTTGCCTATAATGACTTTGTTCCGGTCACATTTGGCTGGAATTTTCCCTTATAGTTATAAGAGATTTATATGCTGAACTTGCTAGAGTGATTTTATTTTGCTAGGGGTTTCTGGCAGAAAGTTGGTGTGGTGCTTGATGCAGAGATAGCAGCATGCCCAAGATGTAGTTTCATTAAGTTTGTGAACTCTTTATTATTTGTGGCTTTCTTGTTTGACACCAACTGTGATTCAAGGACTTAAAGCATTGTGCAGTTTTCATTTTCATTTCAGGATACATTGCTTAACTGTGTTTTCTTCCTTTTAAATTTCCATGTGCTGTACTTGATCCTTGTATTATAAAAACTCAGTCATGATTCAGGCGCTTAATTGCTTGAACATTTGGCTTTAAAAACACTTTCAATTTTAATGATATTGAGTGATCCCTCAGAGAACATCATTAGCTCAAATTTACAGCTCATAAATTTGTACATTTTCCCTTTCTTTGCTGATGTCTATTCAGCAGATTCCTTTACTACAGCATTAAATTCCTCCATATAATCCCCTCAAGTATTCACATAGCATCTGCCTTTTGCATTATTAATATTGGTATTGTTTGTCTTCCAGGAAGAGTAGTTAATTAGGAAAAATAGAAAAGTCTCTTTAAATTGATGTATTATTTTATGATAGTAGTTTTGCTACATAATAAATACATAGGGAGCCACAGAAAAATATTGTAGAAAAAAAAAGGAAATATTATATGGAGACGGAAATTATTAAAATAGGCCCAACTACCAAAATACTGGACTTTCATGAGAATTGCTACTCACCAATTTTTTTAAAAAAACACACAATAGTTAAAGACAGCAAAGTGAAGCCCACAACATTTAAGAAATCTCAAAATTAAGGTCATCAATGAAAACTTCAATTTTTTTCTTATATTTTTGTATCTTATGATACAGTCTGAAATTACTTCAAATTACTGTTTTCCATGGGATTCTTGCCTTGTCCAATGTGAAGGAAGGAACCTGTCCTGTTGTGAAAGGTGCAGTTTAATAAATGGGAATATTTATTTATTAATTTATTTATAGACTAGTTATTTATCAATATTAATTATTTATTAATTATTATTAAATAGATTAATAAAAATGAGAGTAAACCATAGTATTGGAAAGCTCTTTATTACGTGAGAAGTGCCCTTTCTGCATATGGGAGAAAACGCAGAGCTGGACCAAAGTACTTGGTTATATAAGCAATAGTTGTAGAGATGCTACACTCAAGCTACACTGAAATAATGAAGCACAACCTTAATTCTGACAGTTTCTAACATTTTAGTGCTCTTTGGCTACTATTGGTAATCCAGAATGGTATTGCTAACTGCAACTAAATCCTATATTTTGTACTTCATCAGTTTATGAAATTCACATTGTGCTTAAAACTCCTGTAGTATCATGTAGCCAGCCACGTTATTACACAGAGACACTTCCTTAGCATCAAGAACAATAAAGAGGGATTGGTTTCTGCATTGGCAATACTAAAAGTGGACAGTTTCCCTTATGGCTTCACGGCTCTTAACGCTGAACAAGAGAACTCCCTCAGTTAATCATGATATTTGCTCTTAATCATATTCTTTTCTAATAATTACACCACTCCGTGAGCTATTAGTGCTCACGCCACAGCTCGGTCCATAGCTATACATGTCAGACTTCTGGCAAATGGAATTGTTTCAAAGAAGGAGGTGGTAGCAGAGAAATGGGATATTCCTGTGAGTCTAACATAGTGGTATACTGTATATATAGGAAGCTCGTCTTAAATTTACTATGTCTGACATTCTGCTTGATTTTTTTAGTGTCCACTCTGGTTTTTTGGGTTTTTGGTTTTTTTTAATGGGCTTGATGACATCAATGGTTAAGAATGTGTGGCACCATGATATGAAGGGGTTTGTATGTAGAGATTACATATTAGCTATTGCTGCAATGAGTAGAAGGGAGGCCATCCGCAGCACAGAGAGAAGGATGGACTCCGCTGTGTCTGGAGTGGGACATATATGTGCTTTTGTTGGTGAGAGTTCTTTCTTAGGGAACCTGAGATGAGACCTGCCTTTCTACGAGACCACTTGACAGCAGAAGAGCTAAAACAAGTAATTCTGACTCCTGCCTATTACTTATGAGGGAGAAAACTTTGGATTCTGGCTATGTGTGAGGATGGTCTGATGTAAAATGTAGGCACTTTTCAAGCAGTAAGGTTTCTTTTAAACCTTTCTGTAAGCTAAAGCTTCCAGTTTCTCATAATATGCAGCTGATATCTTTCAGTGAGTGCAAAACTTGACTGTAATGCCTGACTGAAAACAAAAATAGATTTGGAAACAAAACTGGACTCTTTCTCTGTCCATGACAGTTCTTCACTTGATAGCACAGCTACACCTGCATGTATCTCTCTCAAATGAATTCAAGTGTAATTCAATAACTTAACAAATAAATCATTCTGGCAGCTGTTGTTGTCTGTTAAATCACTCCACTCTTTCCAGAACCAATCATATTTTAATAGCTCTCTTCATTTTGGCAAGGCTTTTCACAGCCTGAGCCTCTTTCACCAAGTACAAGGCCAAGTTTATGGCATGAGAGTAAACCTAACACCTAATCTGTATGTGCCTATTCCTAAATGTGTATATGTAAACATATATTAATTTGGAGAAAGATATATATTAATCCTTGCCTTAAGTACGAATATTATCCAGGTGATCTAAGCAATGGTCTGGGTGAGGGGAAGGCTATAAGGACAACAAGAGAGGACACGCTCCTGGCAATTCATCAGAAAGCTCATAAGATTGCATGCGTCTTCTTCCTCAGCTCAATTCAGCACCTCTGGAAGTGCCTCCAGGGCCTCTTTGTTAGTGTGAGTTTTCAGTGGTATACACAGAGCAATTTTTGACAGTTTTGAAGGAGAAGAAAGGTTAAGTGGATGGCATAGCCTTTATGGTTCTAGGATGCTCTGGATTGCAGTGCCTTCTAAGTATATTCTTAAAATTGAGTATGTGTGAGCATGTTGGAGTATTTAAATGGAAAGCCCTAGCTCAGTCAAACTCATGGGAAAAAACCTCCCCTCTGAACAAATGTGCATCCATGTGAAAGTAATGTCTTTTAAAATATTTGGCATTTGCATATATGATACAATGCTGAGCAGGGAAAAGTAATTTCCATAGCTCCTATCATCCGGCATTTTTGAGGAAGTCTGATCTTTTCTTAGCACAGCTGCCCACAAGGTGTGGCTGAAAAGTGAACTTCAGTGCTTCAGGCTTTCCAGTAATACATTCTCTAAGCAGTAATCCAAAGGCTTCTCCTTCACTCCTCTAAAATGGCACTTTTAAGGTGGGCATGAATATATCATAGGTATCATCTGCTTATGTGTTTTCAAAGGATAGAATACCAGTGAAAGAGGATCTTCCCCTTATCTCATGTGTGATTAGTTACTTACACAGGGTATGCATAAAGAAGTTGAGACATACGATTATTTTTTGTAAGTGCACTTATCTATTAATCACTTAAAATAATACAGAAAAAGCTTAATCATAGAACTTTAAAACACTTACAGTAATTTAGACATTACTTAGGGTAAACAAGAATATATAAGCTTCTGTCTCACCAGACAGGAGAGGATTTCCCTTGGTCTCTGAGGCTGAGAAATAATGTTTCTTGAGTAACCACCTCTTTCAGGCCAGTATCTTAGAGAATGCCTCTTAACATTCATTGGTGCTGCATTACTGACCCTTCCAGTTTGGCACAAGACACATCAACCAATTTGTACAAAATAACTTGCTCAGTTATTATATATCAAAATATATATATCAGATATTATATATCAAAACATCAGTGTGTGCTTACCAGCTGTAGCAGGGAGGGTGAGGAAGGGGAAGGGAAGTTGCTGGAGCCTTTCTCCCCAGCCGACAGCAGAGCTGATCAGGTATGCAGGACAACATGCACCCTAGCAGAGAGTGTGACTTCAGAAGAATAACTTTCTGGGGCTTCTGTTACAGCAGCACCAGCTATCACTGCCCTTAGTACAGACCTGTGGGCCTTTGATGTCCTAATGTTTATGCCTTTTACAAAGTCTCTGTCATTATCCATTTTTTGAGGCTGGTGTTGGCAAAGTGCTGCCAAATCACTGTCTCTGCTGTCTGGTAGAGTTCAGTTCAATTTGATCATTACAGCAAGAAAGCAGATCAGCTCACTGAAGAAAGATCACAATTTTATGACCTTGTGAATCTGTAATTCAATGGAGCTGTAGCTCCTGTGCTTATAGGTTAAAAGGCTCAGTGCTGTGGAAAACAGCAATTTAAGCAAATTTTTAAAATTCAGAGTATCTAACTGCAGTTAGGAATATGGATTTGGTAGTGGAGTGGAAAATACATATATTGACTTATTTAAATAAATGATGGCAACTGGTATAAAGGAATAAAGTTTCATTTTCTGTTCCTGTGATGACTCAGTACTTGACAAGTTGTTTTCCCTAGTTCCCAAGATAAAAGAAGCAGCTGCCCTTGGCCCTCATCTGGCACAGAGGAAAATTCCAGTGTCGAGACCAGAACAAGAAGGTGGCTTATTTTTATTATACAGTATTTATTTTCCTGTGTATTTTATCTTTTTGTGACAACCTGTGTTAGCCAAGTCAGAACCAGTTTAAAAGCCTTTAACATAAACCAAAGATTTTGTGAACACATTAGAGACGGTATCTGGCCAAACTATGCTACCAGTTCCAATGTGTCCTTTTCCAAGCATACTGTTACTGTTTACAACCCATGCATAGAAAGTTTCCCCACATTAGAACCTGACTTGCAATTGAATTTCACTTGAATAATTTCATAGTCATGAAAACATAAAGTAGTTTCTATTGTCTATAAAATGATAGCACACAATAATGTTAAACAAACAAAATAGATGTGATGGTTGTCATTTTTTCTAATTTAGAAAGCAATAGTCTCAGAAACAATGTTTTTATATAGCAAAGCTCTCTAAATGCCATGTACTGCATGTGTCTGTCTCATGATAAAACACATTAAAATAACAAGAAGGATGCTTCTTTCTGAGGAAATTCAGATGGCTGATAGATTACTCTTAATCTGATGTGTCATGCTTGCATTGCACAGTATTCCTTTGTGTGTGTAATGCTTTTCATCTGCACAGTCACGAAGGCCACGGTGTGCTCTGGCTGACACCTTTTTTCAGTGTGCTCTAAAGGTCAACTGATCTGGGCTATTCCCAGTTCCAGGTAGTTGGGAGTATCAGGTGCTGATGTAAGGGATTCTTCTCATGGGAGGACAGTCTCAACGGATAGAACTGCAACTTGAGCTGGTTACAACTGCAGCAGTGTAACAAATGGAGAATGGAGAGCTCTAAAGCTGGCAGATCACAAACAATTTCTGATGCTAGAGTTCAGCATTAACAGCTCCACCTATACTTGGGGATTTGCAGGCACTCAGTATACAGAAGTCAAAGCATATAAACTTGTGCAGATGTGAGATTGGCAGTAAAAAGACACTGAGCTAAAGAAAGAATTGCTACATAAATTCTAGTATTTTGCTTTTTTGAAGTTCCATCTGGGTCAACACTATCTGAATTCAGATTATAAATAATTTTAGAATGATCTGTACATTAATAACTGTATGAATAAAGAGCAAAATGTTTTAGCAGTACTTAGGATATAGTGCTCCTATTATCTCTGCCAATTTTTTTTTTCAGTTGATTGCAGCTTCAGTCGAGGGGTCTGTGACTGGAAACAAGATGCTGATGATGACTTTGACTGGAATCCTGCTGATCGAGATAGAGGTATTTAAATATGTGTCATCTAGATAGGATTTGGTTTGATGGCTTACCCCCTCCAAAAAAAAAAAGGGATAGGAGGCAACAGAATCCAGGATTTGCTTTTCTATTAGTTGGTTTATAAAAGAAGAAAGGAGGCAGAGGATGCTAGTAGGATATTGTTTCTTTTAAATATCTAGTAGCAAATGGAAATCAGCAACATATTTCAAATAAAATGTAAGAAAAATTATTAGAACATAGCTGATCAGAATTGTAAACTACAAGGCAATGGAAAGCTAATCAGCTACATGTTGTGTCTCTCCAAGACTGGTAGAACATTAATCACACATCTGTCATTTAGATGGATGTGGCAATGTAGTCACCCACATGGCTTCATTATCACTGGGACAACTGCTCTGAAATCCCAGACTCTGCAAGACAAACTCAGAATAAGCCAAGGGCAAGGGGCCTATTCAAGAACAACCAATACATGAACAGGTACCAAGAGGAGCCTGCTAAAACCTGAGAAAGAGCTCCATGACAGCAATGTGGGACTGCTGGGTGGGTGTACATACAAATGTGTGGCTGGATGAATTTGTTTGAAAGGCTATCTCTTCCCCTGTGGCACAGAAATGTTGCAGAAGTTGCTGCAGTAGTGACCACTGGATCCTACAGATCCTGCAGGCTGCTTGCACCAGCTCCCACATGCACATTCTCTCCCTCTTCCCTCAGAGTCTTTCCATGTTAGTCTTTCTTTACTAATCCTTCCTCTCCTGCTCCACATAATTCCTTAAATCCCTTTTCTGTGCTGTCACTTCCAGGAAAACCTTAACGTGGCCTTATCCTGTCTCCCTGAACTTACATCTGCTGATTATGACTTCATTTATGGGCCCAGATGTTTTATTCCTTTAAGACTTTGTGTGTGTCTGTCACCTCATTGGTCTTCCAGGACTCGGGAAATAAGCTGTCAGTTCCCTTGTGAATTTGCCATCAATGCAGAGGACAGTGGAGAGAATATTGAGCTAGCTCAGGTACTGAAATTATCAGAGCCACGGCAGCATGTTTCAAAGTGTTGCATTTGAAAAACAGATGGTTTTGCCTTCAAAAGATAGTGCAAGGAAGAATGACTGTAATTGGCAGTGAAATATGAACTCATCTCTGTAAACTGATCTGACTTCCAACAGTACAAGTTTATTCCTTGCAAAGTACACTCCCGCTGCTTTTCTCCAGTGTGGTTTTAAATTATTCAAGTAAACTAGCTTCAGCTTCCCCTTATTTTCTTAGCAAACATGTATTCAAATTGCTAATAAATAACACAAGTGCATTAGATGATTTTTAAAAAAATTATTTTCTTTTTACAAGGCGATGGCTACTACATGGCAGTTCCAGCTTTTGTGGGGCACAAGAACGATATGGGGCGTCTAAAACTTCTCCTCACTGACCTCAAACCAAAGAGCAGCTACTGCTTGATTTTCAGTTATCGCCTTGCTGGTGAGAAAGTGGGAAAGCTTCGAGTGTTCCTGGCAAACAAAAAATCTGCTCCTGTCTGGGAAGAGAACAAAGGGAAAGATGAAAAGTGGAGAACTGGAAAAATAGAGATATTTCAGGGGGCTGAAACAACCAACAGTGTAAGTATAACACAATTTATAAGCCAACTACCATAACCAACATGCTGGTTTAATTTCCTAATCCTCAAGTGTTCCACCAACTGTTTTATAGGCATCAGCAATCGAAAGGCTATCTGAAATGGAAAATAGGAGCCCACAGTTTAGGAGGCATAAAAGTTATCACCTGATTGTAATTTCAGAACTGAATCACCCCAATTGTTTAGAACACTGATGCCAGTAATTCTGTCACTTTGCAAAATTACTGCTTCACATCATAAATTAACACAACTAATCAAAATCTGCCCTTAATATCTCATGCAACAGAAGCATACACACATGCCTGGAAAAATGAAAATTTTCCGTTTCATAGAAGAGGATGCTCTCAAACCACACTAAACCAGACCATTAGAGCAAAAGGAGACATCATGCATAATCAAGGCAGGGCCATCCCCTTAGGAGCAGGGCACACCAACAGGGAACACTGTGCACGGATGCATGCCTGAAAACTGCCTCAGTCAGGGCTTCGGCCAGTTCCTCCTTGAAATTCTGAGGCCTGCTTTCCATTTGTGTGATGGAACATTTTTAGTGCTGTGTAAAGGCTTCTACTGTGTAATTGAACACAGTGAACATAAAGGAGATGCAAGCCCTTTTCAAGGTCCTTTGCACAGCTGGAATGATGTAGAAAAGCCCTTAAATAAATGAGATCAGACTATAAAATAAAAACCCAGATATCCGATTCATAAAAATAAACCTCCTCTTTATATGTAGTATACTTACTGTACTCAACACATACAAGGGAGTGTAAATATATATAAAATATACACACAAAACCTGAGGATCCAAATAGATCAAAAACGAACAGTTGTAATGTCTTCAATAAATTAAATGCACGAGCATCACATGCTATGATAAAAGTACATTGTTATAAGAGGATTTCACTCAATTTGCATTTTTTGTACAATAAAAATAAATAATCTTATTAAACTAATCCATCTGGCATTGTAAATCCGTGTAGAGGATTTTAAATCTAGTTCAAATAATGCACAAAAGCTTTAAAAATGGCAAAGATTCAAGTCATTAAGTCCTGTGTTGTAATAAAATATTCTTCATACATAGCATTATAACTAATTAAGAGTTACTAAATGGTTAGATAAACTACATTTTCACTCTTAATACATATCTTTTCTTATGACAGGTCACTTTTGAATCAGAACGTGGGAAGGGTAAAACTGGAGAAATTGGAGTGGACAACGTTATATTAATTTCTGGTCTATGCCCAGAAGATGCCTGATAATGGACATTTGAGTATACCAGATTTAATCCTGTTTTTCACATTTGCCTTATTAGTAGTGAATTTTTGTATTCTTTTCTTTATTAAAAAAAAAAGCAAAAAAACCGCAGAATAAACCCGAAAAACTATAAAATTGTGCCTTGAACCTAATGCAACAATGCAAACAGAAAAACTGATGTGCAAGATGCAGATTATGCTTTTTTATGAGTTATTCTAATTCTAATACATGTGTTGAGTGTAATACTACTGTATTTTATAATTCAAGGTCAGGGTTTCTGAAGTATTATTTGTCTAGATTTTTTACAAACTCTACATGCTTTTATTTCTTAAAAATCTTCTCGAAGCTATTCATTAGTCTTCTATTTCTTCTACTCCATAAGAGCATAAAGCAGTACTTAAGAGGATGTTACTACTTCTGGTGACATAATTAACTTCTTACTTAGTGGCTATGTTGTTCCAAGAATCAGTACTGTGTGCAGTAAGGCAATCACGCAGAGCCAAAGTGTTTGTTTATTTAAATACTTGTGCAAAGATGGGTGCAACGTGCTAAATCCACAAAGCCAGCACACCAAGCAAAAATGATGACCAGTATTTATATGTTGTTAATCTTGATATATTCCACGTATCTAGTATATATTCAGTGTTTACTACTCTACTATTGCTGATTTGTGCTGAGCTGGCTTCTTATCTTGGGCAGCCTGGTGGTCTTCAGTGTTTACTATTGTATTATTGCTGAGCTCTGCTGAGCTGGCTTTGTTAATTTCTTCTTATCTTGGATGTCCTGCAGTAGCATGCCCTTCATCCCAAATTTTGTTACCCCTCTGGGTCTGTGATCTTTGAAGCATTGTCAAGCCCTAAACTTTAATAAAGTAATTCTATTGAAAAATAATTTATCTTAGACATGAGGTAAATATTCAATCTATTGAACAAGTAGGAAGAAAGTGAGGACCTTCATTTCCTTTCTGATGGAGCTAAGCAAGTTGTAAGTGGATTCATGTCTTTGAGGAATATTTTCATTACCAATAAAGTATGTAAAATACCTTGTTTGTCATCAGCGTCTTTGAGTCATACAAATCAGTGTTAAGAAATGATCCCTTTACACTTTTATAAGCATTTAATGTTCACCATTAACAAAGGATGTTACCAACTGGCGAGGAAAAACAAGACCAAAAAGAATGACCCATTATTAATGTTTAAGAAGCTTCACATTATGTACTGACCTTCAGGAACAAAAGGCTCCTGCTGGATTGCAGGCCTACTTTACCCCATTAGAGGTGAGAAAGAATGATTTTCATTGTCCAGGAGACAGTATGACCTAGTGTCCACAAAATAAGGCTCCTCTTACACAATTGAAAAAAAATAATCCTTGTTATGAGTTCCTTCATGACCCTTCAAACATCAACAAAAGGGGTGGAGATTATCCACCATCCCTAGGAGCAGGAAGGTGAGCAGAACTTTCTCCCACAGAGCAGGAGCTGCCACCCACTGCCATGCTTGCCCACGCACACAAGTGCATGTGCACGTACACGTACACATTTGAGAAGGGACCAGAATCCAGGTTACATCTTTTCTGAAAGGAAGTCAAATGACAATGCTGTGGAAGATAAGAATATTATTTTTGTCTTGTGATCTCTACGTAATGTAACTAATGGTCTGAATTCCAAGAGAACAAATGTCTCGGTCTGAGACAAGTTAGGAGGAAAAGTTTTGAAATGGGCGTCTCCTCCGACGAAGGTAGGTTTCGGCACGCCCTCCCGCCACCGAAAGGAATTTCTTGGAGGAAAGTGAAAAAAACCTGTTTCTTTAACACACAGAGTGCACGCAGGCACGGGAAAAAAGAATGAATAGTGTTAGATATTAAAACCTTCTCGCTGCGGAGAAAGCTGGTGGATTCTGAGTTCTTTCTGTAGGTGTGTCTCGGCTCCTCCCGAGGTCCGGAGCCGGGATGCGGCACCCCGGGGCCTCCCCCCCACCGGGGCCGCGGCCTGGAGGTCTCGGCGATGGTCTGGTTTTGCGGACCGGAGCTAAGCTGAACAGCTCCAGAAGAAGAAGCCACAGCCCCGGGAAAACTTCTTGCCTTAGCTAACAAAGAGAAGCTAGCTAAAAGCAAAGAATGCAACTCTCTTTCCCTGCTTGTACACGCAGAGCCGAAAGCTGAGAAAAACCGGGGGAGTACCTGTGTTTGAACACAGACCGCCGAAAGGATTCCCCCGGCTACCCCTCCTCTCCCGGGCCTAGCTTATAGTTACAGGATCCATGTCTGGGCATAAAGCAGGTGATAGGGGATACAGTATCATAAAGTCACCCCAAGACAACAGAGAAACCCATGGAAAAGCCCTGGTTCAGGCAATGTTCAGTTAAATACATGTGCATACATTTTCCTCTTGGTTAGCTCTGTGTATCCCCTTCCAGGCTGGCTGCTCACTGTTTATTATTAGTGACTCATATTAGCTTTTGTATGAAGAAGGGTACATCCAAAATGACTGAATAGAATTTTGTAGTCTAACACTAAAGAATTTTGAAGAATTCAGCCTATATGAACCTAAGCCTTTTAACAAAAACACTACACCAGTTCAAACATCTTGAATTGCACCTATGAAGTGAGCCAGGGATGCTTGAAAGATTTCTCGTTGAAACACAGTATTTTTGCACTCTGCACACAGTTGAGGAAAGGGTAAGCAAAACTGAAATATCTGGAAAGTTTACAATGGCTATGCACCCAGGAAATGCTGCTTTTTTGTTAGAACTGGTTTGTGTTACAAAACAGATACTCTGAGAAGTGTACATGGACTTCAGCTTTGACATGGGAATCTGTTTCCTGGTGCCTTTGGAGTTGCTGAGGAAATTGCAGAAAAAGGACTTGGGAAAAGCAAACTCTCTTTAATCTCAGGGCAAAGACTCTGGTAGCTTCAAAATGAGGGCAAAGTTCCTTCAGTATCAAATTGGATGCTGACTGTGATTGATCTCAGGATGCTTGAATAACCTGGTCACAATGAGGCAGAAAAGTGAAACAAGTATTTTTCTGGATTCACTACTTGTCTCACTCTGAAGCTGAACTATTCCTACTGAAGATCAAGAAAATGAAAGTTCAATTTTACTGAAGTAAAATTCTCTATCTAGCTTCAAACAGCAATAATTCATGCAGCACCTCTAAATGCTAAGAATCTTAAGAATCACTAAGTCTTGAGCACTACAGTGTTTGAAGTGCAAATGATGTGTGTCTGTGGAGCAAACTGAGTTCACCTAAAAAAGTGCAGCTGGGCATTTCTTGCATGGGCAGTTACTGGGCATAGAAAGATAAATACTGTCTGTGGAAGGCATAATACCTAAAGGGTATTTGCTCAATACACAAGCAACAGAGAGCAAACACAATGAACAGGGTCTGATATGGAGCTAATGTTTATTTATTGTTGGTTGAATTGTAGCCCACCATGAATCATCACTCGGACCAATACTTTAGTGGTAGAATTTCATCCAAAAGTCAAGTCAAAAAGATTTTATATTTCATGGAATGAGTAAGAAAATGATTTGCACAGATCAGTACAAACTGCCATAAGGCTTTCTGTAGTAGATGCAGAAGTGGTTTCCCATTTGTTTGCAGTGGATTATCATACACGAGATAGCTTGCATCATAGCAGATCACAATTCTAGCATAAGATCTAAACAGCAAAACTGAAACTTTTTTTTGTTGTGAATAAATTCAAAGATAGTTTCTGTAGAAGCAACAAAATAAATCCATTCTGTATAGACAATCATATAAACCACATAAGCATATCAGCAAATTAACTGGTATTGTTTGCAACATTGATTCTGAAGATGGAACTGCTAAGGGAAAAACCTACATTTTTCTCCTTCAGATGAAAACAGCTAAAGGACATATTATGCCTATAGCCATTAATGCCTCAAAATGTTCCTGACAGTTTTCCATTACTGTGAAATGTGAAATCCATTATCTGCTTGATTATTTTAGACAGCAAGGAAACTGCACTGGGAGTATTTGTGAAAGTTACAGTTATGCTCTAATCAAGCAGCTTGAACTTTGATAACATCATTTGTAACTCTTAAGTCTGATAACACACTTTAGAGACAGTACCCTGCCTACAAGTTAATGGAAAAAAAAGAGCTTCTAGCTAATTGCCCAAATCTATACTGCATCCTTCAAAAGCTACTCAACAGATGTGATCACTTAATCTTGAATGTTGTAACAAAAGGTTTGAATCACTTTTCTTCAGCTGCCAAAAGAACTAACAGAGGTATTTCATTTTGACCACAATGAATACATGGAAGTGCTGAGGCATGTTCCCAAAAGGTGGTTATCTTTTAACCTGCAGTTGAAAGCAACTTAAAACATTTTCCATTTTTAGTTATTAACATTTTATTAGTTGTTATTTTCATGTATTAAAAAATAATTCCAAAATGCAATTTTTCAGGATCAAAAAGATCAAGACAATGAAGAGAGGTTTTCAATGACTGCTGCTCATATTTACTTCATAATTGCTATATTGTTAATGGCAGAGTCATACACCTGCATATACTGGAGGTATTGTAACTCGTGACAATATATTAATGAAAACATAAAAAGCAATGAAGTGTGAATAGTAATTTACTTGGTCATATATGCAACTGTTACATTAAAGCTCGTCACAACAAAAGATTTTTAATAGAAAGGGATTTCTAATTTTGACAGTTACTAACATCTCAAATATCTGACTTTAAAGTTTGATTTCAACAAAATTAGACATACAGTCTCTCAGACCCTCCCCAGTTCTTCAGGAAGGGCACATTATACAACTGTTGAGAGAACTGTATATTAATTTTTTATTTGGGGAATACTAAGCTGGGGATATTTAGCCTTCTGTGATTCAGTGATTTTTTTTTTAATAGCCTGATATTCTGAAAACCTCTCAATTTCTCAATATCTCTGTAGTGTCTTATACCAATTTCTATTTCAGATATACTCCTGAGCAGAAACTTCTCTTTCAACAGACTTGAGAAATTTTAAAAGTGATCCTTCTAGGTCCTCAGATTAAAGCTAACTTAAATCACATATTTAGAGTGTTTTATTAATTAATCTAAAATGAAAGGGAAATATTTCAAAGCTAAACATTATGTAAAATAATACAATATATGATAAACAATTAGTGTATTTAATTCTGATAGAAATAAGGTCTGAGTTAAAGGAAACAGCATGTCCCTAGACTTGCCTTAAAACTGTGTTTAGTTCATTTTTTTTCATATGCTTCCTTTTACTTCCATGAAAAGATGGTGCTTCTCCAACAAGCTGGATGGTTTGCAGGAGCACTAAATAGCTCCTCAGGTATGTTCTGTCAGGACCTAAGTCCCAGCTTTCCCTCAAGTGATTCCCATGAGGAGCTTGGGAGTCAAAATGCTCCAAGAATCACTCCCAGGAGGCAGTTCACACGCAGAAGTGCCACTTTTTTGGTGTGTAGAGGAAGAGGTGGCAGAGGAAGATGTTTATTTTTCTGCTCCTTGTTTAGACAGACAATAGTAAAGTTAGCAGCTCATTCAGGCACTTGAAATCTTTGTCCAGAGCAGAGTGCCCTGCTCCATTGCTTTCTGCTGCTGTACAGCAAACATTGGTGCTTAGTTTTGATGCCCAAAATCTGTGTGCTGAACTGGACACCTCTGGGCTGCAGTCAGTAAACCTGACTTAGGCAGATAAAGCAATCAACCAGAGTCTGGCCCTCGATTTCAGGTTGATAGCAGTTTAATATTAAATCCCTGGGGTTTGATTCACTGCAGATTATTACAGTTATTGTAATCTCTGTGTTTTGACTTCCTGCAGTACTATATTTTCTTGCTACATTTGATATCTTAATTCATGGTATTTTTGTGTACTGCATAAGGATTTCTATTCCCACTTGAAAAATGATTCAATTTACAATTATACAATACCATAAAAAAACAGAAGTCACAAGCATGATAAAATTGTACAAAATAATGATAAAAATTTTTCGAAATACATGCAATTCAAAATCACCCACAAAAAAACCTATTCTCTGCTCAAGCATTAATTTTACTCTAAACTAAGTAATGTTCACAGCTGATTTTAAAAGTGCTAGAATAGATACTGTACTCAAGAAAGCCACATGTTTACTTACAGTGAGTTAATCATTAGCATCACCTTCCTGCACAGGATGTAAATATATGGGAGTCCTGATTTTCTTTATCTTCTTTGAAACTGCCAGGATGTTAAAACAGTCACCTTTTCTAGAGGAAAGGGGGCACTTGTAGACTGGCCCAAGTATGTGCACTATTGATAATGTATGTGAAGGTGTGAATAGCAAGATAATAATGTTTGCATTTATGGCTCAAGAGAGTTAAACTCTTGGCTGCAAAGAATCTTGTGATGCTGAGTGACTGTGCAAGGAAATGGGATATGAAAATTAATAGTGGGTCACCACAAGTAATAAAATAAGAATAAATAATCAATCTTCTTTATATCTATATAGTCAGTGGCTCCAAATTAGCTCATACCTCTAAGGAAAACGATCTGAGAATGATTGCATTTTCTTTTGGAAACTTACTTGCACTGAAAAAGACAAAAAATAAAGCACACCAAGCATTTACATGTCCCCTGTCCAGATCCAGTTCCAAAATATTTTCCCCCTATTTCCCATACTGGCATTGCTGTCCACCATGTCACATAGTGGTGGAACACAGGATCACTTTGTAGTTGATCTGCTTGCTGGTTCCTTTGGGAGGAGAGTCAAGGGACTTACATCACTGTCATCACAGTTTGAGAGCTTTCTTTAACATCCAGTACCCATTTCAAGAGCACTGCGTGTATGTAAACAACCCCAGAGCTGCCACAACAAATTCATATTTGGCTCACCAACACCAGACTGGTTCACTGCCTATGCACAGCAGAAAAGAAGACACAGAGAGAGAGCTGCTTATCTCAATTTCCCTCAAGTGAAGTACTCTTCAGTGCTTAACTAAGCAAGTTACTCAGACGGCTTCATAACACTCCACTGACTCTGGCAGAATTTCTTCATAATCCTCCTGGCAATTCAATTTCAGGTCTTCCAGGTGGTATGATACCCCCACCATGTACTGGAACTCCTGCCAAGAGAAAGAGGCAGGAAACACATGGGAAATATCTCTCATTAACACTAGCCAGTTAACTTTATGTGCATCATCCTCATAATCCTAAATTCAGCACATTCCAGTGTTACAGAAAATGCACAGGAATCTCAGACATGGATATAATCACCATGGGCAGCCATCTCAGGAGAGCTGAGCAGCGTTACTGCTGAGCTCATCCTGTGCTCGGTGCTGGAGGTTTTATATCATCACACATAAGCAGCATCAGTGCAATGCCAGCCTAAGGAAATCCAGGGCCTCATCCACCTCCCTCTCAGAACTGGATCAGAGCCTAAAAATGTGAAAGTGACTCTTGAAATGAACAGCCACCCAAGAAGTCACTCTTTGTGTGAATCAACACACTTACATGCTGCGATGGAAGGTACTCTCATGAAATGAAATCTGAGTCCCAAAATATGGCCCAGTTCTTGGGTTTTCAGAGTCTACGGATATGACATTTACATAGTCCCTTCCACATATCATTAAGGATGGAAGAAGAGATGACTGTTAAAACACTTCGGTCCCTATTTAATTTCATTTTATTTCATTTCATTATAATGCTGTGCTCCATGGTGTTCATATTATGTTGTTTATTTCCTCACTTGCTAGTAGAAAGGTAGGGAGCCTTTTCATGAACAGAATCCCATTTCTACATCTTTGACAGATTTTGGCTTTTTTTCTGGGAACTCTAAAGCCAATATAAATTCAGACTTATTGACAGGATAACCTTTAAACAAATTAAAAATTGAAGAAGGTCTCCAGAAAGAATTACAGTGGTGGACCATGAAATGACTGCCATAGGTTCTGTTATGACATTAAGATAGGACATAATTTTTAAAATAAAATAAAAATATAAAAGAATACTTTAATGAATAAATAATATGCATTTGGTTTTGATTGTTTTCTTTAAATAGAACCATTGTTTTAGAAAAAAAATAAATTACAGAAGCTTATTTGAAACATATACTATTCTCTAAAGGAACCTTATGATGGACACTAACCAACATCTTTCCAAATAGTTCTCTGGATACTTAATACTTTACCAGCTGGCAGAATATCTCACGTTGAGTAGAAGCCTATGTTTCTAGAAATGCAGATACTTATCACAGCCAATACTGAAGTCTCAAGGAAGTTGTCACTATTAGAGTAGCACTGATATTTTCCTGGAAAACCATACAAATTCAAAGACATACACATATATCACTACACACAAATCCATATATGTATGCATTTAATAAGTGTATCATTTTACTCATATTTTTGATTTGATTTGCTTTACTTCAGAGGTAATTGAGAAAGCATTATTGCATCTGTTCTATAAATGGGAAATTGGAATAACAATCCCTTACTCATTAGATCAAAGATAATTTAATGGAGATGCCCAAGCAGTCCTTTGAGTGAGAAACCAGGAGGGGCATCCTCAGTTTTGATCCCATCTCAAAGGAGGGCTGATCACAAGAAACAAGCCATGCTCCTTTTCTGCTTTCCTGCCAGGGGAGCTCTGTGCCTCTGTAGTAGGCAAGCCAACAGGTACTGCATGTACTGTTCTCACAATCACACGGGTACAGAAAGACTAAAGAAAACTGGCATTTAAAGCCTTGGAGCCCCAGACTGAAACTAAACTGTGAACTCTCGGATATTGCAATGACAGCTGCTGCTGAGTTCCTGACATAGGAATGCTTCAGAAATACTTCAAAATACGTAACACAGGCCACTGGATGACATGCCACATTTGGACCTGGAAGGTTCTGATCCTGTTCTGCTAGTATGTTACTGTGCCATTTCTGGACAGTCATGCTTCAAATTCTTCATCTCCTGTTTCATAAAACTCTTTGGCATAGGTTTTGTCCCACACTTTTCTGCTGTGTGAGACACAGAGACAAGGCAAAAAGGAAGCCTGATTTCAGCTGTGGCCTTCAGCTAGTCAGGGCTAACCATTGTACCGCATGTTCCGTCACTGATGAATTCATGAGTTTGGCACAAACACAGTGTGAGTGAAGAATTGAATAGCATTAGCAATCAGTGTGTAATGCAGCCACTGCAGCACTAGCAAGAAAAGGTTTTGAGATCACTCAGTGACAAGCACCGATCAATTGGTTCACTACAATAATTTAATAAATTGCTTATCTAGGTTTTTTTACATCCTATACAACAATGCAAGACTTTTTTTTTCCCTGTGAGATTAGTAATGTTGATATTCATGAATATCAATGAATAAGGAAAAAGAGGCCTGTCTGCAGTGTGTGATATTCTTTCCAAAACATATTTGGCACCTTCAGGTAGGTGAAATCAGATTACTGACAGCAGGGGGCAACACAGACCTCATTAGTGAAGAAAATCAAAAACATGTATTAAAAAAATCATACAAGTTTTTTACTGTATCTGAGTATAAACCTCAGCATCATCTGTAAATCTGCTGTAGAGCCAAAATTCTAGAAGTATTAATCTCTTAAAAAATAATTTTGAACACCTATGTGAAATATATGTGAAAGAGGAAAGCACTACAAGAAAGGCAATAACAAATACCTTCACTGTGACTGAACTACATCAACTTTTAGGTGTCTACTGCATAATCTGATATGTCCAGCACACTTCATCATATCCAAAAGCTGTAACCCTGTGACATTTTATAATATTTATTTTCTTTAACTCTGTGTAAACTAATACTCCATTTATCATCCAAAAGACTAGTTGGTTATACCAAAAGTAACACAGTACGATGTTGAAAACAAGAAGTTTTACAATGTTTTCTTTTTGTTCTCTGTTAGCCTTAGGTCTGATACTCATTTACCTTGTGTGTCACACTGCCTTTCCAAGCTGTGTTTGCTTGAGAAGGACCGTATCATGACTGAGGTTAAAATCACATGCAGGTCATCTATTTTTCATTCATCTTAGGGCTGAGAGGAGCATGATGGGGCTCCTCCAGCCATGCAGACAGACACCGAAGGAAGTCCATGCCCTGCACAGGGGCCACAGAGCAGCATCATCATGGTGTCCCTTTTGCCCCACAGCCACATCATGTGCCAGATCCATGCCCAACGCAGCTGGCGGCCTCAGTGGAAACTGTGCCCTCACACCTGAGGCTGCCTGGGAGAGCAAGTTATTTCCACGGCTGCTGCCCTCTCCAGAGTGCCTGCACCCTGCGGCAGCCCTGGGGACAGCACAGGAGCCCACAGTGAGTACACCTGCCACCGTCATCAGCTGCAGAATCACGAGATGAGTTAGGCTGGAAAAGACCTCCGAGATCATCAGGTCCAAGCCCTGACCAAACACCACCCTGCCAACCAGAACATGGCACTGAGTGCCGCACCTCCAGAACGCTGACTCTGCCACCTCCTTGGGCGATCCATTCCAGCATATAATCACTCTTTCTGTGAAGAAATTCTTCCTAAGGTCTAATCTAAACCTCTCCTGGCACAGCCTGAGGCTATGTCCTCTCATCCTGTCACCAGTTGCGTGGGAGAAGAGGCCGACCCACAGCTGGCTATGATCTTCTATTAGGTGGTTGTAGAGAGTGATAAAGACATCCCTAAGCCTCCTTTTCTCCAGGCTAAACAAGCCCCGCTCCCTCGGCCGCTTTCTCACAGGACACATGCTCCCGACCCTTCACCAGCTCCGCCGCCCTTCTCTGGACACGCTCCGGCACCTCAGTGTGCTCGCTGGAGTGAGGCGCCCAGAAGCGGGCACAGTAGTCGAGGTGCGGCCTCAGCGGTGCCGAGTACAGGGGAAGAATCTCTTCCCTGGTCCTGCCGGCCACGCTATTTCTGGTACAACGGGACGTGGTTTCTCTTTGCGGGGACACCTCGCTCCCTCAGCGGGGCTGCCCAAGCCCGGTGTCCGCCGGCGCTCCGGCAGCGGCGGGGCCAGCGCGCAGCCGCCCGGGCCGCAGCCGCGCGGAGATGGCGGCGGAGCAGGAAGCGGGCGGGCGGCGCCAAGTCGGGCCCCGCTGCGGAGGTGAGGGCGCCGGGGCCGGCTGCCGGGGCTGCCGGGGCACGGGGCGTGCGGGAGCAGCGCTGTGTGTTTCGCCGGCGGCAGCAGGAGTGCGGCCTCCCCGCCTCGGTGGTGCCCGGGGAGCCGCCGCCCTTGCCTTGGCGATGAGGCTGGGGGGGAGTCGCAGGAGGCACGAAGCGCCCAGCTGCTCCCCAGCCCTGGCTCGCCCTTCAGCGCGGTGCAAGCCCCGGCTGGCCCTCGGGACCGAGGGGAACGGGGAACAGCGGGAACAGCGGCCTGAGAAGCGGGGTTTTGGTAGGTAGGGCCGTGCTTGCTTTTCCTCCTGCCCGGGCTGTGCGAGGCGGCATTTCGCCCCTGAGCAGGACAGCAGTGAGGCAAACTTAAGCTAAACGGGTCCGGGGATGTGTAGCAGGAACGGGTATGAAGAGCTGGGAGAGTCTTAGGTTGGACATTAAGAAGAATTTCTTCATACACAGGGTGATTAGATGCTGGAATGGACTGTCCAGAGAGGTGGAGGAGTCACCGTCCCTGGGGGCGTTTAAGGACGTGGTACTCAGTGCCATGGTCTGGTTGACAGAGTGGTGTCCAGTCATAGGTTGGACTCGATGATCTCAGAGATCTTTTCCAACCTAATTAATTTTGTGATTTTGTGACGTTTTAATGAAGGTCTTGGAGGAAAACCCACAGAGTTAGGGTGCCTGTGGCATTCGGGATCACAGTTGCAGTGTGCACTGGCCCACCCGTTTCCTGGGAGCGACTGCAGGCAGATTGGCAGGCTGATCTCCCCCGAGTTCGTGGGCTGGTGACCGAGATGGAGGTTCCAGTGGTGATGCTCAACCCCTGGTGTCGTGAGCCTGACCCCAAACCTCGGCCAGACAAGCTGCCACCTCTGGCTGGCTTCCACGCCAAGCAAATGTCAGCTGCTTCAAATACACACGACTGAGCTGCTGCTCCCAGCTGCTGTAACTACTCTGATTTATATCGAAAGTGGCTGTAATTCCACTCACAGAAGAGGCCGACCTTGGAAGCTGCAGGATGGGTATCTGTAATGGTGCTATTATGGGAATTCTTTAAGTATTTGTTATATTGGTCTCCATGCAGCATTGGTGTCTTCAAATAAGACATATGCTGGCATACATATAGAAAGGAGTCAGAGTTCATGCTTTTAAATATAGTATTAGTTTAATAGTTAAATATATAAAAATCCTTTTCATTTCAAGTATATTTCACTGCTTGCTTGAACCAGTACATCATGTGTCTTTGATCAAGACTAAAGTATTAAGAAATTATGTACTTTCACTTTTAAGTGTTCATATTTTAGCACACGGAATGTCACCAGACACTAATAATATTTTTCAAATACCATTTGTTTAAATCATACTCTTCATCCATTCAGGATGGATGGCCTTTTCAGGAGCATATGTACTCTCCTGCATACAAAAGACTTATTTTAAAGGAAAAAAGTTTTAAAATTTTTCAGTGGAAAACCTGTAAAACAGCAACAGTGATATCTAATCTAAGTATGACCATGACAATGGAATGACAAATAGAAATAGTATAGAGCCAAGACTTAACTAAAAAAATGAATGTTAAAGCAATGAAAAGACAGTGTTCATCTGACAAATGAT
The DNA here is from genome assembly GCA_013398955.1 of Callaeas wilsoni. NCBI lineage: Eukaryota > Metazoa > Chordata > Aves > Passeriformes > Callaeidae > Callaeas > Callaeas wilsoni. The sequence continues at coordinate 44,630 of VWPU01011308.1, forward strand.
GAAAAGCTTGCAGAAGTTCATAAAGCATGTTTTTATTACTTACATGTTCCATTTTTATATTAATTTGTCAGCCCAATTTTCCATAAAAAGACTTTGCCAACTAAACATTTCCCTTTGCTTGTAGTGTGCTAGAATTGAAGTCCTTGCTAGCTGTATGTGAATAAGAATAATCTTTAAAACTATCTTGTCAAGGAAATATGTTTAAGAGAAAGTACTTATTGCTTTCCAAAATGATTCATATTTTCTTTCTAAAGTATTAAGTAAACAAATGTATTTTGGATGGATATGTCTTAAGTACGTTTTTCTTACTGGTTTAGGATTCTGTCTTCAGGACTGTCTGTTTTGTTGGACTTCTGTGCCAATGCAGAGCTCACTGAAAGAAGGAAGTGCGATCCACTTTAGGAGAACTTTGTTTAGATTGAGGTTGTCCAGGTTTCAAATCAGTACATCTGCAAGAGGATACAAACAATATTTATAGAGACTGAAAAATAGATGGACACGTAGGAAACTTTGATGAGATCTCTCACTTAAAAGCCAATGTTAAACTTGCAGCTCACAACATGTTTTTCTTTTCAATAGGTTTAAAAGGTGCTAATTCTCCTTGAGTAAATCAACAAGAAATTTAAGATGAAATTACAAAATAGCGGAGGAAAGCTGTAAACACGAAGAATGAACATGAAAGGTAACATCTTGATAGGTAAACAGGGAAAGGATTTTCAGTCTTTTGTAGTTATAATAGAACATGTAAAAGTCTGAATTTTTTTTCAAGTACTGGCTGCTGCAGCCGTGTTGTGCATAATACTGTAACCTTTCCTTTTCAAAAAGATATGAGCTCCTAATCATTTTGTCTGCGGTGGAAAGATAGGAAGACTAGAGGCTTACAGCTTTAAAAGAAATGCAGAACAGTTCCCATTTTTTTACTTCTAAGAGCATTATAGTGTATAAGCCCATATCAATGTACTGGGAATTTTGAATTATGATTTCCCAGTGTTTGGAGGATAAATTTACGAATGCTTCTTGTGCACAGACAGTGAGTAGAGCGAGCAGAGCAGCTGAGTGATACAATCCCAGTGGTGTAGAGAGAGCACTCAAATATTTATTGAACTGAAACTGTTACCTGTATAAGGCAATACAGTTAATGTATGTTGAAGAAACTGGCTTCTACTTCAAGATGTCACAGCTTTCCTGAAATTTTTTGGCTGGTTTGCTGTCTAAAGTGATTGGAAATATGAATATGAACATTTGTGTCCATCCAGATGAACAGTTAGGAGACTAAACTTTATTGCATAAAAGTAGTTATTTAATAAACAATTGCACAAATCTGCTTAGATCATATTTCTATTGCCAGGTATGTTTCTTGAGTGAGGAAGAATGTTTATAGCATCCTCTTGCTCTGGGAAAATAGTGAAACCTTGTTCATGTGCATGTTGTCTGTCAGATTTAACAATAATGCTTTTTTGTTCTAAAATCTGTTGCTGTTGGAAAAACATGAATGTTAGGAAAAGAAGCAGTAATTTCACAAAGTGCAAACTCTTTTTCACACAGTGAAGTTTTGGTTCAGTAATCAGGCAGGTGATGTTAAAGGATTGATATTAGCATTTTCTGCTTGGCTCAGCTTAAGTTTTGCTCTTCATGATAGAGACATGTTGGGAAAATGCCAGATGTATTTCTAACAAGCTTGGATTTTTATGCAGATGATAAGCTGTACTCTAGCTTGCAGGAGACTCTGTTAATCTATAATCACAACAATTATTGTATGATTTGTGAAAAATTGTGTGCAGCCGCACCAAAAGCCTGAATCCCATGATAAACTTTACTGTAGCAGCTCAGCTTAATCAGTGCAAAATACGTACGTCACAATCTGTGTCTCTACCGTAGCTAGGTAGCGTTAGGTCATGGCTGAGTCATCCATCTGCTGAACTTCCATTCAACACACTTCTTTTCCTGTATATTTGTCACTTGAGGCCAAAATGGGAGTTCATGTTTAGAAAATGTGCCCTGTGTGTCAAAAGCCTGACTTTTGACCTGCTTGAAGCCCCAGCTAGTACCTCATACTGACAAGTAGTGGAAAGTGGCTGAGAGAAAAGGGATTCCTCTGCCAGCTTTGACAAGGCTTTGTCATGAAAATTTGAAAAACCAGAGTGTCCCATGAAACATTTCTGTGACCTTGTGCCCAAACTAGGAAATGGATTTTAAAATAAAATTAGTTAATATTGAAAGATAATCTGGTTGTAGATTAGAGAAACCACACAAGTGTTTCTTTATGTGAAATCGTGCAAATTTTGAAGCAGATAGACACCCACTTTATTTATACATAATTACCAATAAAACTGTTGATGACAAATCTCTCAGAACTATATATATATATATGTTTTATTATTGCCCCCTGAATTGTAATGTCTTAGAATGTACTGTGAGTCTGTGTATCTGTCCAGTTGTGGAAGAGATTAGCTAATACCTCCACTTGGCACTTGTAATCTCTAACTTGTTAAATTTCGTAATTTTTTTTAACTCCTTAAAATTATTTTATTAACAATATCAATAAAAATGAAGATTTTATATCTGTGGAATAATGCATTACTTGTAACATTTTCAGTGTTTCAAGTAGTTAACTACTTCATTCAGTAGAAAAATTCACATGGTTAAGGAAGACAGGATATAGGAAAATCTGAAATATCTTCCAGTGTGAATCAGTTTAACTGTAAATTAAGTTATTAAAAGGAGCCATTAGCAAGATAATGTCTCTGCTGGGATGCATATCCTCTCTAACATCAGCAGAGCAGCGTAGAACTCAAAACAGCTGTAGCTGTTCAATTAGTAAAGTATTTTCTCATTTAGCTTTTGCTGTGGAACAAGTCAGGGTTTAATTCATCTGGTGTAGCTGTAATATCTTGAACCTTTTCATGAGCTCTGGCTTACATACTGATGTCAAACGAAGCCAGTGGCTAAGCACTCTGGTAAGGACAGCAGCTTTTCCTATCTCATTAAATCCATGCATGTTTGATCTTACTAGAAAAATGTGCTGACAGCTCTGCCTTGGGGTTGATCCCTGAGGCTTGAGAATTTCATTATGCACTCTATTGATTGTTTTATGTTTGGTTTTTTTTAAGAATATAAGAATTCTATTTTAATTAAAAATGGGGGATCTAGAAGAAGCAACTCCAAATAAGGATTAAAAAATGGCCTTTTAAAAGAGGATGCTCTGTGCATCTTCACATGAATGTGATACCCTCTGCCATCTCTCCTCTTCAAACACCCTAATTTGGGAAGAAAGCTGTGGGAGAATGATTTCACTGAGAGAAACACAGGGTCGAGACAGTATAGCTCCAGATTAGTTAAGAGTGCTGCAGTTCAAGCAGTCACTGATATAAAAGATGCAGAACAAAGCTACTTCTCCATGTCAGTACTGCGTACTCCCGTGCTTCTGGATCCGTGAGTGAGAGGTGACTTTTGGTCAGTGCGGTGTCAGTCGTCAGGGACAGCTGGAAATTATACTGTTGTATTGCCTCTGTTCTCAGTGTATTAACTTAGCTTTATTCATGTGGCTATTCTTTGAAGATGAACTTCTGTCTAGTTCTGAATTTTTTAAGTATGGGAAGCAGTCCTCTGGAGATGCAGGAAGAGCTCCGATTTTTGCCAAGATTAAATAAAATCTCCAGTAAATTGTTTCTTGGTGACATCGTTGATATCTGCTCTCCCACTGTAGATAGGATGAATAAATGTTTTTGGGGTTGGAGGCTGGCTGTGAGAATTCTCTGATTTCTGCTTAGGCTCTTGAGTTTAAAATAGCATTTGATAATTTTCATTGTTTATATGGGATTTAGGTTGCCCAGAGTAAGCTGGTGTTTCTAGGACTATGCTATGCACCATCTCTGCTATAGCATTAACATTTTTCAACACGTTTGCAGAAGATTTATTCCACTGTGTCATGGTTTAATCCCAGCCAGCAGCCAAGCCCCACGGTGCCTCTCACTCACGGCCCCACCAGTGGGACTGGGAAGAGAATCAGAAGGCTAAAAACCAGAAAACTCATGGGTTGAGATAAATACAGTTTAGTAGGGAAAGTAAAAGCTGTACACATAAGCAAAGCAAAACCAGGAATTAATTTACTGCTTCCTATGGGCAGGCAGGTGTTCAGCCATCTCCAGGACAGCAAGGGCCTACCACGTATAACAGTGACTTGCGAAGACAAACCCCATCATTCCAAATGTCCCCCCGCTTCCTTCTTCTTCCCCACTTTATATACTGAGCATGATGTCTGAGGGTCTGGAATATTCCTTTGGTCCTTTGGGTCACCTGTCCTGGCTGTGTCCCCTCCCAGTCTCCCCTGCACCCCCAACTTCCTCACCAGCATGGCAGTAGGAAAAGCAGAAAAGGCCTTGGCTCTGTGTAAGCCCTGCTCAGCAATAACAAAACATCTCCATATTATCAACCTGGGTTCAGCACAGATCCAGAACACAGCCCCATATCAGCCACTGCGAAGGAAATTAACTCTGCCCCAGCCGAAACCAGCACATACTGTTAGGACTACTTGACTTCTGATCCTTGTCTGGGCCGTGGTCTGTATTTTTTTCCAATTACATAAAATTTCTTGAAGAAAAGCTCACCTACAATGGAGGTTGGGATGAGGGAGAAGAGGACTAGTGTTCACCCTTCTGAGACATTCATATACACTTACTTGGATGCATTCTGAGTTTATCTTGGTTTTTCAGGGTTAAGACAAAATGGGCTATGGCTTTATACAAGATAAGGTGTAAAGCAAAGACAAAGAATTTATCCCAAATGCTCTTGGAGAGGGCACTGTTTTTCCTGAGCACTGAATTTGCACTTAACAGCAAGTGTCTCAGGCTGGGGTTTTTTTTGTTGGTTTTCTCTTACTTAGTCATTTTGCTGTTTAGGAATGTTCTGATTCAACTTGGCATTATTACAGGATGGCCATATTTTAAACCTGAGGTAGCCTGATCTTTTTGTTTTTTTGGAAGCGAACTGGCTTACAAGGTTTTTATTGATTGTCATCATTTATTCTTGTACACACAAGTGACTCATTATACTGTGCAGTCAGGGTGAGAGCTCGTAATGATTTGGCAAGAAAGTGCCTCATCAGCACAGCATTACAAAGTCTCATTGTAAATACAAGCCTTCTAACCTTCAGTGTACGCTTGGAATTCAAACAGATGTTCTCATGCATATTTGGAAAGTCATAGCGGTCAGGTGAAGTCCCTGATGACTGGAAAAAGGGAAACATCACTTCCGTTTTTAAAAAATGGAGAAAGAAAGATCCAGGGAACTACAGACAAGTGAGCCTCACCTCTGTGCCTAGGAAGCGCCTCCTAGAAGATGTGCTAAGGCTCATAAGAGACAGGAATGTAATTCAAGGTGTAGCCGGCATGGCTTTACTAAGGGCAAGTCATGCCTGACCAATCTGCTAGCCTTCTGTGATGGGTTAACAGCAAGGGTTGACAAGGGAAGACTGATCAACGTCATCTAGACTTCTGTAAGGCCTTTGTTGTGGTCTCATATGACATCCTTATCTCCAGATTAGAGAGAGATGGATTTGATGGATGGACTCATTCATATTCAGTGGATTAAGGCTGGATGGATGCAGCCAGGGAGTTG
>VWPU01011309.1:0-73693 GCA_013398955.1 Callaeas wilsoni
ATGTAAGGGCAGGGGCGCCGCGGGCGGGGGTCGGAGCGGGCGCGGAAGGCGCCGGGCGGGGCCGGGTCTCGACCCTCGGGCTCGGCGCTGACTGCCCGCGCTGCTCCGGGTGTTCGCCGGGCGGCGCGACGGGAAGCGCTGTGCCCGAGGGGCGCTCGCCGGTCCCGGCAGAGCCATTCCTGCACGGAAAGCTGTGAGCGCGGCTCTGGGGCGGGAAGGGTCGCTTATCGCTTGTTTTCGATGGGAGAGGTGGAGTGCGTGAGCCAGGAAAGGAGCCGGTGGTGTGTAGTGCTTAGTTGCTTCCCAGCTGTGGAAGATCACCGTCTCGGAGAAGCGCGCGGTGGCGTTTGTATTAATGAAAGATTGCAGAGAAGAGTAGGCGGTCTGCACGATCGCTGTTTATTTTCCTTAAACGTACTTTCATGTAGTCTCAAAAAGTTACCCAACCGTCGTCAAAGCTCTGAGTTGGGTTTTTTTCAAAGGCTTTCACAGCCAAAGGCGGTAGGTGTTTAAATCAAAGTGAAAATCTGTTTGACTCTAACACTTCTTTATCCAAGTTTGGGATTGCCTAAGAACTTTATTGGAGGCTTTTTTTTTTCCCCCCTTTTTTTTTGGTTGCGTTTGGGGTTTGTTTGTTTTGGGGTTTTTTTTTCTATAAAAAACTTAACGTGTTCGTTTTCTCTCTCGGATTCTGTAGCAAAGATGCTGAGTTTTTTCCGCCGCACGCTGGGACGCCGGTCCATGCGTAAGCATGCCGAGAAGGAAAGGCTGAGAGAGGCCCAGAGGGCTGCAACCCACATCCCTGCTGCTGGGGACGCCAAATCCATCATTACCTGCCGAGTGGCGCTGCTGGACGGGACAGATGTCAGCGTGGACTTACCGGTACGAGTGATCCAAGTGTGTTTTTGAAATGCACTAGGCTTGTGTTATTCTCATGCGGATTGCTCTTTGCAAGTTAGGTAAAGGCTTTGCTCTTTGCCATTGGCAGCCGACCCTGTGACTTGATGTCCACTAAGGTACTGCTCATAAAAAGATTCTGAGAGAATAATTAACTTCAGCATTCACTGAAACTCGAGAGTGTTTTGCTAGATGTCATCATGCCTTACACATTCTAATGTTTTAATGTAATTGTTCTGCCAAGGCTTAACTTAGAGAGGGTAACCTGTTGGATGAATTGGGTTTTCTTTTTGGTGAGCTATCTATCTTGACAAAGAAGCTGACTCTCTTGGTGTAACTTGTTGAAGAGGAGGGATGGGCAGAAGTGCTAGCAGGAATTTCTGTGTGGGTTGGGTTTGGTCTGGTTTAGTGTCAGAGATGGATGCAGTTTTTGACGATAACTTCAAAGGGGAGGGGAAGAGGAAAAATCTACTTCCTTCCCCTCCTCAGGGCAGATTGTATAGAAGGGATTGTCTTATAGCGTGGTGCTTTATTCAGAGTGAGGTGTTAGCCACTGTTTTACATTTCTAAAGCTTCCTTAATACGCACGTGTCTGTTCTGCTTGCCTAATTATATACCTGGTTTTGGCCAACAGGATGAACAGTAGCACCAGACGTGATGTGCTCTGTTTTTCCATTACCACGTGTTACAGTTGTTAGTGAATTGTTTTAAACTCACAGAGCTGAGCATTAGGAAATTAGGAAGGTGTGGATCTGCGAGAGCTGACTAGTTCCAGAGGATTTTGGCCGCAGTCACAGTTGTGCTGGTGTTGGAACTACTGACTAGAAAGAAAAGCCATTTCAAGACTGGCTGCTCCACACAGCTGTTCTTTCCTTTCTTTTTTAATCATGGAGTGTTTAGGTAGTGCAAGGAAGTCAGCTTGACTGAGCAGTGTTGTTGATGTAGTGAGCAGAAATAACTCTTGTGATATCCAGAACCCCAAATAATCTAGAGTTAGAGAAACCCTTTGGCATCTTTATTTGTAAAATGACTGTACAGATAGGCGTTTATAGAGGGTGGTAAAATTAATTCGTAAATCTCTGAAGCAATGTAATGAACATATCCAGTGCTGTTTAGTGCCTAGGATGTTTGAGTTGAGGCCAGGAATGCCCACAAACACTTTATAGCAAGAGTTAACACTTAAAAAGTACTCAAGTTTAAATTGGTGTCTCTACATAACCAGAGCAGTAATCTTTGGAGCTGGAGTCGGCTCTGTAGGCAAATTCCTGGCGGCTCTAACAACATTTCTAAGGCTTTGAGGAGCAGAAATTGAACCTGAAGAGGTGTCATGACCTGCCGCCTGGCCTATAAATCTTAGACCAGGGTGCAGTAGTAGCTATTTACTTCTACAAGAAACTCTTTTCACTCTAGTTTTTTTCTTTAAAAGCTGATACAGATCTCTGACTGTGGATATCTAGGTTATGAGTAACTGTAACCGAATACGCTAAAGGGACATAGCCAGATGCGGTAATTGCAGCGCATCGTCAGTCGTTGATTTGTACCAATTTCTTCAGTGATTAAAATATAATGAATTAAAAGTAAATTAAATGTTTCATTTCAAACTCCCCAGAGTGTTATTCTTGTTTCTCTGCTTGTGTCATTCATATTTTTGGATTGACTCTTAAAAAGGAAAGAAAAAAAGGGTAGGGGAGACAGGGGATGAAGTGGGGGGGTACAAAATCCTGGCAAAACAACATCACTTTTTAAGATGTAAAGCTTAAATTAAAAATACACATGTATGTATTTTTTTCTTTTACAAAACCTTTCTTTGAGAATCGTTGTGCTCTTTGAGCTAAGATCTTTTCCAAGGCTGGTACTGTTACTTTGTTGGCAGTAAATTTGCTTAAAATGAACTCTTTCTCTCAAAGAGGTGCCCCCTGGTCTGCCAGTTCAGTTGTGCAAAGTCACATTGTCTACCTAAGCACTGTGAAATTTTTTTATTGAAAAAATAAATAACATAGCTTTTCTTAAGAATGAGTCATTTAGCAAACAGGTTAGTTCACAGCCAGAGAAAGGGTTGTTTTGGCAGGAATGAATGCTGTACCTTTTTAAATCCATGGCTACACAAATACTTTACAGTGGCATAAGTTGTTGCTGCCACAAGAAGAAAAGATGTTGCTTTCGTTATTGCGTTTGTCCTTGTTTTCTCATACCCCTTGGCAGAAGAAACAGTTTTTTAGCAGCCAGGCAGTAAGCAAAGTCAAGAAAATGCTGTGGCTGAAAATAATCGGTATAATTTCGTTATGTAGTTTCCAGCTGGAGCGATTCTCCAATCTGGTTCCCCATGTGCCTCCCCAAATGTGGTGAAGAAGCATTTAGAGGTGATACCAGGCTTAAGTTTGCTCAAAATGCTATTGAGCTGTATCCTTACAGTGAATTTGCTACTGAGAAGAGTATTCTGGATTTAAAGTCATTGATGTAATTGAACCTGAGATTGCTGAATTCCTCCTTACTTTAAAAAAAAAAGAAAAAGGAAAGGCAAAAATAACTACAAGAAGCAACCACAAGGGATGTTGCCATGTAAGCCAAACACATTTCAGAGTCATTAAGCAGCAAAGACTGATATTTTACAAATGAGACAGAAGGGACAGGTTGTAAATGATGCAGTTGAGATTTAATTTATTAAACACAGAGCTGGGATTTGAGCAGTAACTCTGCTTTTTGTCCACTGATCTTATCTTTGGTATCTGTCAAGCCACTTAATCTTTCTGCTTTTCTATGTCTTCTGTTGTTTTTAATTAAAAAAATGCCTGACTTGAACTTTTCATCAAAGCTGCAGTCATACATAGTACATAGACTGGATTCTTTGCAAGAATCTACTGCTTTTGTAGCTATGTCAATGACTGAGGAATGTCAGTGTCATGTATACTATTTACTGACACCTTGGTATGTTCAAAATGGGAGGCATGAACTTAATGTGAGTTATCAGTGTTCTTTTGGGGCAGATTGAGAAGTATCAGGTTTTTTCCCACAGCTTCATCTTAGATTTAAAGTTGTGTTTTGACCTGGTAGTTTTCCTCATCTCTTACCGCTCTTTTGAAGCTTTATATTTCTCGAAATGCTTTCAGCCATTTTTGCAGGCTTATGTGCTTAGTGAAACACTAAGAAGCTTGTTACTTTGTTTATCTTTAAAAAGTTTTTGTAAAATAGATGTTGTCTGTAAATGCTGCTGTTGATGTTCATTATACATTCTGCTCTTCTCTTGAGTTTAACTTGGACAAAAGTGAGGTTATGATTTTTCTTCCAATTGTTTAAGATCTGTAGGTGGAATGTTTGCTGAGTAGTATGAGTGGTGAGAGGACAAGAGCTGTTTTGCTGACATCCATTATCTTACTTTTCATCCTGTTTCCATGCAAAACTAAACTACATCTTCCCCCACTGCACCTCTGGAATTCCCAAAGCTCAAAAGCCATGAACAGCCCTGGTTTATTACCTGAAGATTCCATCAGCTCAGTCATACCAATCTGGTCTGTCAAGGGAACCCCTCAAAAGCTGGAATACTTGCTCTCCTGGTTGCTCGTGGTTTGTGAGGAAAGACAGGGGGGAACTTGAAAACTGTTTTTATCTGTGGTCACCAACGACTTATGAAATAGTTGGGAACAAAGACATTTGTCAAGAATTTGAAATAAAGTGCTGTTTTGCGTAATAGAGAGCTCCAGAGGATTTTAAAATCAAAATATTTTAAAATTGACTATTTGTTTAGTTAGGTCTATGCCATCCATAGTACTAATTGGGAGAGGGAAAATATAACGTAGATGGGAGAGAATTGATAACATGAGTTATGTAAATACGTGCACTTGGAATATGCACCTTTTTAAAAATTTTTGGATTGCTTTCTATGGGGGAGCAAGGTCAGCCTTACAAGAGAGACAGATCATAAGTACAGGATCTCATGGAAGCAGAACTGTACTTTGTGGAAGCCAGTGGTGTTTCAGTAAAAAAACCTGACCCTGCATAACCCACAATTTACATAATCTTCTCATGGATAATGGAGTGTTAATTGTGTTCCAGTTTCTGTACGTGCAAAGTTTTAGGTAAAAGCTTCTTGGTGGTGTAAGATGAAAGACAGAAATTATGAGAATGGATGCTCTCTGAGTAGTTTTTTATCTTGGAATATTCCTTACTTATGCTTGCATGAAATTTGATGTGGAGGTTGCAAAAAGAGATGGTTTTGTCCTTATTATAATGAAGTATCATTAAAACAAGGTCTTGTATAAACCAGTCCAAGGGCTGTGTGTAATAGTGGGATTGAACTAAGCTGTTTAGACTTTTGGAGTATAAAATAAGATAAAGACTGTATTTGTAGTGATTATTTTAAATAAAATTAAGAAATCTATCTGGAATGTGAAAATCATTAAGGAGTGCCAAGGACTTTTTGTTTGGAGAGAGATGATTTGTGTTGATCAAACAAGATCAGAGATGCATTGTGATAGTTGATTTTACTCAGTAATCCACTCTGGTTTATTAAAAATTTGTAGAATATTTATGGCCACTTGCTGAATATTTGTCGATGTAAATATGAAATATGTAATGCTGTTCCTGGCATGGATGCTGATTAACAGGAAAATCTGATACTGGTAAAAATGTTGGAAAATCAGTAATCAAATAACATGAGTACTCCGAGTGTTCGAAGTTGACCTCTAAAGTTTCAAAATAAATTTCAGCTGACAAAAGTAGTAATTACATAAACATTTGAACATGCCCCTTTTTGTGTGTGTTAAGGCTGTAAAGTTTTGGATGAAAACTCTTTTTCCCATGTGACCTTCTGTCTGGAAGTGTTGACGTGCTTTCGAGCGTTTGCTTACACTTCTGAAAGACCTTTAGGGGACTGAAACGGGACGGGACCGGTCCGGAGCCGCGTGTCCCAAAGCAGAGGTGCCGCCTGCGCGCTGCGGTGCTCCCGGCCGTGTGCAAGGTGAGCCGGCGCCTCCTGGGCTGCCGCGCCGGGATGCTCGGCGACATCGAGTGTAAGACACGGGGTGCTGAGTGGCTCTGCTCGTAGCAGACTGCCTGCCCCGAGTCCTGCTCGCGCTCCGGCCGCTTCGGGGCCGTGGCAGGCGATATTTCGGTCCTGGTGCAGTGCTCCGTGCCCTGGCACTGTCGGAAAGGAGGGAGGAAGGGAGCAGCTGGCAGCAATCTGCGCTGCTTGCAGAGTGCATTGTTTGGCCTGCAGTGTGCTCCCAGCGTGTTGCTGGGGCTGGGGCTGCAGGCTGGTTTAGTTGCCTGAAAGTTTAGCATTCTTAACTCACAGCCTAACAGTGAATTTTGTCTGAAGTCCTGCTTTCCTCCCGAACTGCCTCTGCAAAGAGCTCAAAGGCTTGGGACTCTCTGCTGCTCTTAGTCAGAGTGGTCGTGAGAAACCTGCAGGTGGAACACCAAATAAAACTGAAATGTTTGACAATATCGTGGGGGAAGGCATTTAATCTGTAAACCTTAATGCTGAACAAGCAATTTGGATATATTCTGTATCAGAAAGAATTAAAAAATTGGTTAAATCTTCTAATTGGTAGTTAGAAGATAACTTTCAGGAAGTTGAAACAAAGACTTCCACAAAACAGACAGGTATGAATGTTTTGAGTCTTTGTCTTTTTATGTAATAGGGTCGATAAGCCTGAGCACAGTACATTAAATTTCTTCTACACAGCACTCTCATGAATGTACAGTTAGGATAGGTATTGAAATCGTTTCTTTGTTATGAAGATTTTTGGGAAATGCCTTCTTTCTCCAGAGAATAAAAGAATAAAATATTTAATCTCAAATGCTTACCTTCCTATATTTGTGAGACACTGAGTAAATAGAAGAGTTGATAAGCTGTGTCTCTGGAGGTGGAAATTCTCCCCAGCCTTCCAGCCTGCCGGGCTTTATATTCACAAGTGTGTGTGGCAGTGTTGTCAAAAACTGAGGATAAACCAGAGAGAGAAGCAGCAGTAGTGTTTTGCTGCCAGTGGCATCTTTCGATGAAAGAGAAAATTGACTGGAGAGTTTGGAAAAGTTATTTGTAGGAGTGGTGCTTGGAGTTTGAGGAGAGGAGCAGCTCCATTTGTAGGTCAGTACTTAAAGCCATAAGAAGATCAGGGTGATACAAATAATGTGTAATTCTAACACTGCCTTTGTAAAGATAAGGGGTTTTAACCCTCCAGTTCTCCAGCAAACCTTAATGGTGTTAACTATAGACACCGTTTGCATGATATTGAGATGAAATCTTTTTCCTTCAAAGCTCACTGTTGGAGCTTTCTCATGGCTTAGTTGTTTAAAACCTGTGGTTTCTGAGAAGAGGATTTACTTCATCAAAAAAATGGACAGGCTCATCTGCTGCTTCCCGCTGCTGTGGTCTGCAAACATGCATAGGTGACATCCTAGCAACTGGGTAGCTGTAAATGCTGAATAGGGATCCATACCTTCTCTGTGTGTGTGTAAATTGTATATTTCTGAGGAAACTGGTATGCATATGAATGGTAACTCTCCTGATGAGCTGACAAAAACCAGGAAGGGAAGTTTTTGCCGCTAAGTAGTTATTGAGGACAATAGCTACTGTTAGTAGCTATTAATAAAAATATTAACATGATCATTTGAAGAAATCTGAACAAAAAGTACAGCTGCAGAGATGAAAGGGATAGTAAGTCTCATGAAGGTAATGCTTATTCATTTATATTTTTCGAAGTTCATCTTTTATAGGGACCTCCATTTCTTCACAAAGAAAGAAATAAACAGGAGAAAGATTCTTTTCTGATAAATATTTTCATTAGTAGATTTATTAGGTGAGTATTTTGGTCTCGGTGGTTTCTTTTTTTCAAGTTCTGGAAAAAAAAGAACTACTTTGCTGTGATTAGAAATTTTAAGTGGTTCATTTAGCTGGTGCTCACCCAGCACAAGCTCTTCTCCAGCTGCTGTGAGCCTGTGTTGCTTCTCCAGTGCTGGTCTGTACTGGCTGCCGTAGTAGTGAAGGTGGCTTTGACATCAGGCAGGCAGGTTTGGAGCACCTGGCCGGCTTATCCTCATGGATGCGTGTCCATGAAATAGCCGATACTCTGCGACCATGAGAAGAGGGTAGAAATGCTGCCTTTCGAGTTTTAGGCAGTGACCGAGCTGCCTGAGCCGAGGAGAATGCCTCGGGATCACCTTACCCCGGCAGGGAAGGGATGAACCAGCGCGCTGAGGCGATCCCCCAGCCTTGCTGCTGAGGTGAATGAACCCCCAGCCTTGGTGCGGAGGAGAACCCCCAGCCTTGGTGCGGAGGGGAATGAACCCCCAGCCTTGGTGCGGAGGGGAATGAACCCCCAGCCTCGGTGCGGAGGGGAACCCCCAGCCTCGGTGCAGAGGGGAATGAACCCCCAGCCTCGGTGCGGAGGGGAATGAACCCCCAGCCTTGGTGCGGAGGGGAACCCCCAGCCTTGCTGCTGAGGTGAATGAACACNATGAACACCCAGCCTTGGTGTGGAGGCGAACCCCCAGCCCTGTTGCAGAGGGGAACCCCCAGCCTTGCTGCTGAGGTGAATGAACACCCAGCCTTGGTGTGGAGGTGAACACCCAGCCTTGCTGCTGGGCTACCGAGGTTGAGCCCAGCCTTTGTAACACCTACTCAGCCAGCAATTGCAGTTATTAAGAGCAGCAGGAGATGTCATTAGCTGGGAGCATCCCTTTCATCGGGGAAAGGGGGGGACGGGGCCGTGTGAGTCATGCCGAAGTGATCAGAAGATGCTTTTATCCAGTGTGGCAAAACCAGGAGATGTCCTGCCCTATATAAATGGTATATTTTATTTATGTTTTCCTGTTGTTGATTCTCCTGCTGTGAGATGCTTGCTGTTGCTCCCTAGAGAGAATAGCAAACTCTGTAAATCATGTAGTCCGGTTTTACTGAACTGCAAATCCATGAGGAGTTTAATTTGTGCCCTGAAGGGAGGACCAGCCACTAACTGGACTGCTTGTGAGTGGAGTTGTTAATAGTTCATCAGTAACCATTAAACACCTTGAAAATATTTGTCCTTTGAGTATAACCTGACCTCTGCTGTAAGAGAAAGAAAGGAGAAGGAGAAAAAAGTCTGGGTCAGCAGCAGGATAAAAATGTCACTTTCACAGAATCACAGAATATTCTGGGTTGGAAGGAGCCCACAAGGATCATCGAGTCCAACTCTTAATGGCTCATACAGGGATTGAACTCACAACTTTGATGTTATTAGCACCAGTGTTGCCATTAGAAAGTTAGGGCAATTTTTCACAAGAAAAAGTAGTAAAAGTGTATCTTTGCTCTTTAAAAACTCTCGAGATCGAAGTTTTATTGAATACAAAGAAATTAATGTTGATTCATAGAAGTTGAGTGGTTCCAACGCATTAATATTTTTGGTTACCATTTGTTTAAGGAGGAAGGACTTCAGTAAGTAAAGAGCGTGTGACACTTCTGCTGACTTGCACCAAATACAGCTGCTGATGATTTAAGTCATATGCAAAGTAGTACATAATTAATTCCCTGTTGACGGCCCTGGTGATTTAAGTCAGAAACAACCAGAAGTCCTGCAGATCTTTCCACAGCTGCTCCACTGCTTCTTCAGGGACTTTATCCCACATTAGTCATTCTGGGTCCAATTAATCTTCGAGTCCTCTGCTGAGATTTCCGAAATGGTGAACACACTGTGAAACTAATTTGACACTGCAGAAATTGGAGTTTTGCTCGTGGGTAGTCTGAGATAGCATGTGTAGTATTCCAGGCTGGAGTCAAAGGCTCCTGTCACCGGCAGGGAATTTGGCTGAGATAACTGGTTAATTGCAGTTTTTAAAGATGACCTACAGAGGAATTGAGAAGGATCTCAAATGTTCTGCTCAATAAGGGGAGATTTTCCACTAGTTTTACACAAGCTGCTGAAAGCTTCATGCAGCATAGTGTGTTTTTCTAGTTTTGCTGTTGCAAACTAGAACTTGTATTTCACTTGTATTATTATATTAATGTTTAAGTAGAAGCTCTCCTGTGTTGAGGAAAACTATCAACAGTTCAATGCCTGGTCTTTCGAGACTGAGGCTACAGATTCAATTAGTGAAAGAAAAGTGTGGGTTTGTATGTGTAGATGGTTTGCCTTAAAGCTGCTGTTAGAGCTGGTGTTTAATAAATCTGCTATTGCTTGAGAAATATTTTTTTTTCCTGAGACTAACAGAAAACACTTTGAACAAATTTGATGAGGTTGACATTTAGTATTTGCATTATACAACGTTTTGTAGATGCTGTGTGTTTGTGAAGTTGCCCGCTGGCCCAAATGACTTCCATTCCTGTTATTCTCCCCAGTACCTGGAAATAAATAACCGTGTGAGAATTTGCTTAGACAGGCTCAGTTTACAAACTTTTTTTGAGACTTTGCTTTGAGCTGTGATGGACTATGTTGGATTTAACTGATACATCAAGTAAACCAGTGATGGTGATTGCCAAGTTGATTGTAAAATATTTGAAGATCACAGTAGAGGAAGGTGGCAAAAATTATGGCATGCAACTTACTTAGCTATTCCGTACTGATAAAACCAGATTATTTCTGAGAATAAAAATTTGGCTGGCCCATAAGTTTGAGAGGTGTACTAGATCTGCTAATTAGTAGCTTACTAAATGTATGCTTAGAAAGTTTTCCCATTTCTCACACTGTGAATGTATAAATATTGAGATAAAAGATTGCAAGATGGTGGCTTTAAGAAATAGAGAAACCCTTAAGCTGCTTGCAGAGTAAGCATAAATAATGTCTGCATTTCTTTGTATTTAGGTTTTTTTTCAACACTATGACTTTTACTCTGAACTAATAATTTATTAATCTATTTTATTACATTTAAACATCTTATTTATAATAACTCTTAAGTTATTCTTTCCATTTATTGTTATAAAGGAGCTCATAGCATAAAAAACGTGTTGTGTAGAAACTGCTCTGTGCTTTTTGTGTGCCTTCTCTTTAAAAACAACTGTTTAATTTTTTAGATCATCACTGTAAAAGCGATGTTTCCTCGGGGCCAGAGCTGTTTTTTTAGTAAATTATGTATGAGCATGTGAGCTGGCTTTTTGCACCTAGAAGTTAGTTTTATGAACTTAGTTTTGTAACTGGGGTATCTAAGTGCTATTTATTCAAGTTGCTTGCCCCAGACTGTTTCCTAGTAGTTGCTAATGGAATGCTATCTCCTAATTCAAAAGGCTTTGCTACCTGCTTCAAAACTGGTGAAACACCTAGATACCAAACAGTAGTAAATTCATAAGCAATTTGCTGGACTTGGCTCTAAAAGTTTTCCAGTACATTAGTTATTGCAGTTGTACTGGGTGTGTTTCCCAGTTCTCTTGAATGTCAGTAAGGAAAGCCTAAAAGGAAAAATGATAAAATGACATTTTAACACTCTGTTGGCAAGTCAGCGTTGACATTTTCCAAAAAAGGAGATTATACATGTTCTTTATGGATATTACATGTTTCTTGTGGGGTGTACATTTGCCTTTGAGAAAAACAGCCATTGAAAGATACAAGAGGGGAAGAAAAAGGTGTCCACTTTATGTTTTCAGAAACTACATTTTTGGAATTAGAATGTAACATGTGCCTAGAAAAAGGTAGATGCTACAATAAGTCTGCCTGCTGTGTACTAAATCCTGTTATCTTTTCAGAAAAAAGCCAAAGGCCAGCTCCTGTTTGAACAGATCATGTATCATCTGGACCTTATCGAAAGTGACTACTTTGGACTAAGGTTCATGGATTCGGCACAAGTGGCAGTGAGTAGTTACGCTCTTTTTTAAGCAACAGTCTAAAAGTTAAATCCTGATAAAATGCTATAAGAAAGCTGCCTTTTGTGAATTAAGTTTTGTGCAGAAGCTCTGTGCTGTGTGATTTTCAGTGTCCCCAAGTTTCATTCTGCCTCCATCAGTCTAACATATTACCATGCTGTTGTCTCTTCCTTTCTTGTTTTCACATATTCCTGTCACACCTCCCGTTGTCACTAGGCAGGCTGGTCCAGTAGGACCCCAGAGCCTGGTGTGTCACATAGAAAATCTTGGTGCTGATGATACAGAGAGGAAGGAGGAAAACTAGTGTGTGCTTGGCCCTTTGTTGTATGCTATACAGACAGGAGAAGGTTTTCCTTTGCAAATGCCATCAGCTTTCTTGTCAGCAAAAGTCACCTTGTTAATGTCTGCTTGCTAGTGGGGTGTACCTTTGATTTGTTCAAATCAGTTGTGTCTCAGACCTGCAACTCTAAGTTTTTAGGAGGATATGTGTGTGTTTGTATGTATCAGTTTGCATAGAGGGTTCTTTCAAGCCCAGGTTTGTTGGTGTTTCATTGTATGTTTCTAAAAATATAACAGGTTTTGAAATCAGAAGCAGAGCGTTGTCAGAAGCAACCACAGTTCTTTCACTTGTGGGCTATGCACTTTTATATAGATACTTCTTATAGACAAGTATTTAATCCTGCCCCCAAGGGTAGCTGCTCCCAAGGGTAGCTGCAAGTTAAGTGAGTCTTTAGGCAAGAAATGGTTTTTTTTCTGTCCTGCATCCTTCAAACTTGTATTCACTTAGCCCAACATCCCCAGCTAGAATGAGATCTGCATTTTCCTGCTGCATATGTCAATCTTATTTGTTAGATGTATAACCTAATTGGTTTTGTGTTTCCAGGCCACTTCAGAATTATTTAATGGTTAGGGTGGCAGAGGGGAAGCACAGAGAGTTGTTGCTGAGCTAATTATCTGAATTGTTCAAGGTCAGCATACAAAAATGGAGACAGTGACTTATATTCCTTTATTTCTGTGAAGGTTTGTGTCCAGAACAATTTGAAGCTGATCTCTTAATTGTTGCAGGTTTGTGCAAAGGCAAAAAAAATTCCACAAACTTGAACCTTTGAAAGAAGCTGGTAGCTTTGGACACAGTGCTCTGTCCCGAAGTACACTTACAACCTGATGGCTTCTTTTCAAAATTATTATGATAGAATTTTATGCTTAGCATGTAATTGTAGAGAATGCAGAACACGCTCCTCAGAGAAGATCAGTGGTGTTCAGCATCTGAAGCAAACTTCATGGCTAGTGGGATTAGCTGCTGCTGGTCTGTAGTTCCCAGTAGTGAAAGTGGTCTTAAACCTCTTGCAGAACAGAGACATTAAACACTAAGGAGAAAAAGACCATTACACTAACAGATGGATGGCGTTCAGAAGCATGCATACCAACAGAAATGAGAAAACAGCCCATTGCATACCAATTTATATTTCTCAAAATCATGTTAGCTGTGCTCGGCATGTAGTCCAGGATGCTGAGTATTGATAGTGAAGGACTCTATTGCATTTATCTTTTTACTTCAGAAAAACAATAATCTGTATGGATAAGGTATCCTAACTCAGTATCTGCCATGTGGTTCCTGATGTATTTCTCTGTCTCTAGGATCTCATAAGAGTTCACAGTGGGTTAGTTTTAACTGGTAAAATTATCTGTATGATAACTTTCTTTTCTCTTCCTGATCTGTTAGCAAATAAAGCCATTTCATCTTGAAATGTGCTAATAAGAGTTAATCTTTTCTGCCACAGCAATGGCTTATGCCTTGCTTTTGTCTAGCAAATTATTACTGCCAGCCCAGAGAGCACCTGATGGAATATTTGATACTGCACAATCTACCAGGTACAGGGGATTTCAAACTCAGTTTGCTTCCTTTTCTTAACTATGTGTGACTGAAAAGCAGCAGAGTAGAGATAACAATCTGTTTAAACTGGACCTTAATGATGAACTGTGTTTAATGAAGCAGAAAAGATTGCATTTTGCCAGAAGAGCTGAATGCAACAGCCAGAGATAATTAATTGCTGTAAGAAATGAAGAACTGTTGCGATAGCAGCCATTCCTGCAAAAGGAGCTGGCAAGTTCTAGCAGAAACCCAATCTGCAGCTGGAAACAAAGAACAGAGACTAATCAAGTGACTTGTCCAAGATTATTCAGGAGACCTGTTAAATAAACAGTATAAGAATCCAGTCCCTTACTGTAGACAAAATTGTCCACTGGCTCTGAAGGAGATAATCTTTCTGCTACCCAATTTAGATCTAAGAATATTGCCATACTTCATAGTTACTTACTGATACAAACTAGTGACGTGTAGTTGTACAGAAGTTTTAGAAATCCCACACTTGTTTTAACGACCAGTGGGTTTTCAGTAGATTTATTGTGAAGAACTGAAGGATTGCTTTTTTTTTTTCATTCTTTTCTGCTGCTGAAGTGATCACTACATGGATGTTAAAGATTTTTTGGGGAGTGGGGGGACCCCAGATAATGGAAACTCCTCCTGACATTTTGGATTTTAGTATTCAAGTAATAGCTTCCTTAAAGACGTTCTTGAAACAATTAGTGAAGTGAAAGAATTGTTGTTTTCATGTGATTTCTGTGTTCACTATAGCCTGCTATTTAGGAAGGAATCAGTTTTACCCTCCACATCTTATTAAACAAACCTCATTTGCCCAAACTTCTTGAAATGTAGCTGGGTGAGGATTTCAGGGGGTTTTGTATGTGTTTTGCTTTTAATTTCTGCAGCAGCAAACTGTTTCAGTAAGGACTTCCAGTACTCTGCACAGTCTGTTGTTTGTATTGCCTTCTGTTTAGCAAACCTTATCTCTCATTTTCAGCAAAAGACTGTGCTGTGCAAACCCTCACCAAAAGTAAACTTCTTTTCCAGGTCCACTTGAATTCCATTTTAATCACTTGGAATAAATCTCAAGTTTCTTGATGTCTGTGTCTGTCCATTCATGTGTTGGTTTTGGGGCTGGTTTTTTTTTTGTTTCATTCCCACCCCCACTTAAAAGCAGTTCTGTTTCCCTTCTCCCGTGCACACCCTCCCCACTGAGCAGAGCTCCCGTGGGCAGCAGCACTCAGAGCTGAGCAGTGTGAAACGCTATCGGTGCCTGCCGTGGGCCTGCCTCTCTGTTGCCTTCCCATGGAATGTGGAGGAGATGAGAGAAAACAGGAGGGGGATGAAACAGGGGGGCACAGCCAGCCCTGGAGCCTAGAAAGGGCTCTCCTTGCCATTCCTGTATCTAAATCACCTGCAAGCCTCCAGCTGGGTAGTTTGTATATTTTTTTGGTGGAGGAAGGAGGAAGTAAACTCTCTCTTACAGCAAGTGAGTTTATGGAATAGGAAAAAAGATTATATGATTTCCTTGACAAAAAAAAAAAATTGCTCAACTCCCATTTCACTGGTAGTGTAAGCAAAATTTATGTAAATATTTGCTTCATTCCTCCTTAAGCTTCCTGCTTAATTTTAAAAATGTATTAGATACATTTCAGATAGCTCTCTGTAGCTACTTAATTTGAATAGGCAATGAGAGCATTCTCAGCTGTGTGCACAGCAGCAGCAGCAGATGGTTCAGTCGTTCTCATCTGCAGCTAATACAGCAATCAGTCACAGCCCGGCTGTGTTACAGGCTGACTTCAGCTCTCTGCAGAAGGCAGGGTTCTTCTGGAGGCAGGAATGTGTTTGCACTTGGCAGTGCAACCTGAAAATACCGGTTCTTTTTCATACCCCTGTTGCTTTTCTGTCCTCCCTGGGGCTCGCTGTGAACTTCACGTCACATAGTTTAACAAAAGGAGTGTTGCTAAGTATATGATTCACCTGTATTAGTTGCAAGGTGACATTTGGGATTGATCTGATGAGGTGGTGTTCCCTGGGCATGGTGAACCATTCAGGACACGGCATGTCAGGTAGTTGGCTCTGGCTGTTGAGTCAAAGCAATTATATTGGTCAGGGTGCCATATTTCCTGTTTAGGTGAGTCATCTCCTTTGGAGGAGGGAGCTGTTGGCCATACACAGCACTAGGAAGGAGATCTGTCCCGCTAGATGTGTGCTGGATTTCCAGCTTTAACTTCTGGTATAAGCTCTTCAGCAGTGGAATTATGTGCAACTACTTTGGGGAGCACAGTGTATATGTGTAGGTGTTTTAATCTGCCAAGTATGGCTTTTTTCACGTGCTGTTGTACACAGTGTAAGTCAAACCATTATTTTGGCTTCTTGTCTAGTATATAGCTTATAATTAACATTAGTAGGTGAGGCAGTAACTTGTCCTCCCATGTGGCAGTTGCTAAAATGTCACCTGTGAATAGATTTTTGAGAATTAGGTAGAGCTGGCTCTGATGCTGGGACACAGATATCTCTGCTGTTACTGCACTTGAGTCATCTAAAGAAAATGCCTGAAAGCCAACAATATTTATTTTGTCTCTCCCCTTCCTGCTCCAAGTAAACATCACACACAACTGAGTGCCAGAGTCTCCAGCTATGATTTATGCTTCTCTGGCACATTGTCACTGGCTGACCTACTGATGTGTGAATTAAGTGTTTGTCTGGATGGGATGAAAATCTAGTGAAGTGGTTTGTTAGTATGTTTTTTTCTTTTAAGTAGATAGTGCTGTCTTGAAGATTTGGTTTAAATAAGGTACTACAGGACGTTGTTCAAAAGTGACATTTTGCATTACAAACTTTGAACAAAAGGATCTTCAGCGAGCACAGTGAGAGCTATGAATTGTGAAAGATTTGAATTAGATTGTTAAAACAAACTACTTGTTATTCCAAGATGGTCTTCACTAACACTTCCTTTTTTGTTCCTTCTGGGAGATTTCTTTATTGATAATTCAGTGAAATTAATTTATTTTTCAGCATTGGCTGGACAACACAAAAAGCATTAAAAAGCAAGTTAAAAGTAAGTATTCTTTCCATTTTCTCTTGGGACATTATATTTAACTTACAGAAAGCACAGTGAGTTGAAATGCGTGGTGAGGGGCAGTGTCCTGTAAGGAGGTGAGGGTGGCAAATGACAAAAGCCCTGAATGGTGCTACTGATTGTTTAATGTCACCTTCTCTCTCTAGCTCATATTACTTTATTCTAATATTCTTAATTAAATATGTTATGGGCTCATTAGTTATAATTAAAGTGGAGTCAAGGCAGCTGAAGATATTTTAGTGTTACAGAGCATTATCCTGGCTATAGGAAAACTTGTCTTGGAGCCTGATGCAAGGGGCAGTCCTGCATGCTTGAATCTGTGTCCAGTCCACCAAGCCCTCACCTGCTGCACAAGGGTTCAGTGCACTGGTTGTTGCAGTGATGTGTGCTTGGGTAAGATGTTGTTTAGCAGCTTCCTTGCTCTGCACTGTGGGAAGTCTTCAGGGATTTGTGTTGTTTTAATACAAGAGAGGTTTTGGAAGCAGTGAGAGGGAGAAAATTCCTCCTGTCAAATGCAAGAATCAGCGGAGCGATGCACATTTTTAAAGAACTGTTAATCCACCCTTTTGCTGAATTAACTCTTTGGTTTCCAGAAAGAGATGATTCTTCCATAGAAGGGTCTTTTAAATTCCCATAAAGTATGTCTAAACTTCTGTGGAATAGAAGGGCCTGAGTTGTCAGCAATGAGTATTTCCCAGAGCCCTGGGAAGGTATTGCAGAGACCAACAGTGCGCCTGAAGGTTTAGTCAACTGTAGAGCCAAGATGCACAGCTTTCTTGGTGATGGATAGAGCCCTTAAATATAGGGATTAACCTGAGTTGACTTGTAACACATAAAACTATTTTGTGTGCATATTTAAGTGTCCTTTCACCCCAATATTCTTCATGGATTTCTCTGGCATAAAGGAATTCCTGCCTTAAGACCTTGTGGTAGAACATAGCCAACCAATTTCAGTCAAGTTTTGTGATGTGATTCTGTGTAATAAATAAATAACATGTCTCATCCAGTAACTGTTACTGCTGTCTTGAATGAATTCTGCTTTGCAGTTGGCCCCCCATATTGTCTGCATTTTCGTGTAAAGTTTTACTCATCAGAGCCCAACAATCTACGTGAAGAGCTAACAAGGTAAGAGGGATTTTGTGTGTCAGAAGGGGACCCAAATAAGGCCAGGGAAATGTTTTCTGTGGTATTTATTTAAACAATTCTGATGTTTCAGAGAATTCTTTAGAGCTGCTTACTTACTTGGCTTTTTGTAAATGGAGTTTTCTTTTTGTAATGTGGCTATTTTGTGTGTGGGAATAAATGTGCTGTGACATGGAGAGGTCTAAATATTTATATATTACTTAATGCACCATTTTTCATTAGGCAATTTTGGCAACTGATCTGAGTAGCTTATAAAGCATGGACAGAGGTTTTCACTGAAGAGAACAGACATCATTCCTCTGTCTTTATTTTTCTTAAGCTGCTAGTTTCAGCTGCATGCAGTCATCCTGTCTCTAGGCAGAAAAGCATTGAATTTCAAGTTAGAGGTTCTCTTTGGCAAAAAGAAGTTCAGTTAGCATTTGATTGCATGTGTGGTCTTCAAAGAGTTTATGGAAAGGGAAAGTAGTATTTTACTGCCATGTTGAGCTGAGTTGACAGTACTGTGTGTGTAGGTTTGTAGTATCAGGTGAGCAGCAGTTCCTCTTGATTAAAGCATTTCACAGATCCATTCATAGAACTGCATTTCTTATTGGGCTGAGACTACTAGGGGTGCTTTGACAAAGAACACAACCTACCATCTGTCAGGAGTATAAATCTGTTGTAAAAGGCAACATTTCCTTGCGTTGTTACTGCTGCTGCTGATCCCTTTTGGAGAGTAAACAAAGTTATGTTTTTGTGATAGCTGTAGACATTTCATACCTCAGCCATTTGTAAGGGTGTGAAGTGCATTTGTTTGTTGTTCAGGTTTATGTCTGTGTGGATCTTCAGTCTGCACTTTAGCCAAATCCCTTGGAGTGCTACCAGGAAGATTATAGTAGCATTACCCTTTCCAGCCATATGTACCCCGTGCAGCTTCATATTTACATGTGGTAACATAACGTGGTAAACTGCTGCTTTCTAATGTTTTCCTGCTGATCTGGGAAGAATGTTTTACCTCCCTGCTCATGTTCCTGAATAACCATTTAACTATCTTTAAAACCAGTTACCGCAGACAAAATTCAGACCTGTATCTGTATCTACCACTGTGGAAAATTTTCATCCATCTTGGCTGAGTTCTGCCAGTCAGACCTTGCTATGCAGGTTTTAGCAGGGCAGACCTGAAACCTGAGGGCTTTTAAACACTGTCTGCTTAGCTAATCCCCCAGGACAGGAGAGCAGCAAGTTGTCCTTCTGTCTTGAGGCAGAGTGATACCTTAAAGTAGCAGAAGCTGTGGGGAGCAGAGCTTTGCTGGGGGTTATAGGTGTCACTGGCAGGGGCTTTCCCAGGATTCCCCCTTTAAACAGCAGGACACCCAGCTGGAGCTGCTTTTCAGCTTCCACAGGTGCAGCTTGCTCATATTCTCAGCCAGTGGTCATGGAACACGGCATGGGAAGTGCTTGAATTCTTTGGAAGTGTTACGTGGCTGATAAGCACAGGCTGGTCACACCCACTCCACACTAGAGGCCTGCTTCATTTTCATATCTGGGGTCAGTACCAACCAAATTTATTGCCCAAGTAGAGGCTAGTGTTCAAAAGGCTTTGGATAATAAATCCTTTGGCAAAGTATTTGTGGATTTCTGTGGAACCTGTAGGAAAAACACCTGCATGTGTTTTGTGTCTGTTTATGAAAGTGTGAGGAGACATAGGCACATGTTGAATCAGAAGTTGTGTGTAAGGCTTCCGGGAATCTGTGCTAGAATTCAGACTGGATACCATGGTGGATGCCAGGGTTTTATATTTGATGAGACTTCTTGTGTTAAAGGAAGGCTGTGTACCATAATAGAGGAAGGGGGCTGCTCTTCAGGGATATTGGATCGAAAGAGTTGGTACTGCACACCAAAGGGACTTGTATTCAATATTTGCCCAATTTCTAAGCAAGAAGAGTAGAGAAGAAGCAAGGCAGTGAAAGAAAGCTGGCTCTGAAGAGTAAACAAGTTGAAAAGGCTGCAGCCTGCTGTTTATGTTTTGTCACTTTGCAGTCAGCTTTCCAGGTTGGATTTTAGCTAAGTAATCCATAGTAGGAACTTTTTTTTTTTTTGGAAGACTTAAAAGTAACCATTCTATTATGAGATTGGTATGTGTATGAATAATGAGGGAAATGTGGAAGATGCAAGATGTTCTTTGGTCAAGTAGAATCAGAAGAGAATAAAAAATATATTTACTTGGGTGTCCTGTTTATTTTTCCATGCAATACTGTAGTTCAGCTTTTGACAACCTGTACTTTTGGGTTTGTTTCATTTGAAATGCCTGCAAAACAAACAAACCCAACTGATAAAGCCTTGAAAGGTCACAGTACAGTTTCTTTCGTCTTGAAAACCCATGTGAAGAATAGAAAACTTTTTTGTCAGGCTCTAACTTAGTTCTGTTGACTGAGTGACACATTAGCACTATTAGTCAATGACTTATTTCTTATTTAATCCTACAGGTATTTATTTGTTCTGCAGCTGAAACTGGATATTCTTAGTGGAAAGTAAGCAGTCTTTTAAACAATTACAGTGTGTTTAGCATAGAGTTTATTAGATTTATATTTGTAAAATTAATACATTTTGGTTAGTAATGTAATGTTTTTTTCCTCTAAAATACCTCTTCTATGCATTCAGTAGAGGAATGGTTAAATGACGTAGTGCTTATCTGCTGTTAATTTTCTGAAAACCTACTAGAACTTTTTCCTTTTCTTATCCCAAACATTTGCAGTTTCTTACTGTCAGTTACATAAGTTGTCTGCTAATGGTGTCAGTTCAGGTTTTAACAATGCATTTCTCTTTTGGCAGGTTGGAATGTCCTTTTGACACTGCCGTCCAGCTGGCAGCTTATAACATGCAAGGTGAGTAGGTGCGAGAAGGGACGGGTGAAGTGGCACGAACAGCGTCGTGTAGACTCTTAGTAACTGTTTAAAAAAGTCTGCCCTTGTTATGTCCATAAAATAGGCTCTGCCCAGACATTAGTGATCCAGTGTGAAATGCAGATCTTCTTGATTGAATGTGTGCTGAGAGCATGTACGGAAAACCACTCAGTTCCTCAGGAAACAGAGCAAGGAGGTTCTGAACATAAACAGCTTTGCACTAAAGTTGTTTTCTCAGGTGCTTATGTGCAAATCTGTCCACTTTCACACAAGATACAAGGTCTGCAGCCTTCCTGAATCACTTCGATGCAGTAACACAGGTCACTTCTTTTTCATCGTGTAATTTCTGCCAAGTGTTGTCTTTGTTGTCCAAATCAGGTACAAAATTGGTTTTGTTTGCACTATGTATAAAATACCAGCTTTTGACTTCATCTTATTTGTAGGAACATTGTAATCACACTTGTACTTGAGCATTCCTGGATGAACTGCATTTCGTGGTGTTTCAGATCCTTCTTCAGCCACACGATGTGACCTACTGTCTTTTTTTCTCAGCTATATAGCACTATGCCTGAGTCATCTGAGATTTTATTAATCAGTTGTCTTTAACTTTTGATTCCAGATGAGAATGTGGTGTTTGGATGAGGGTGTGATGTTAACAAATGTGAAGTTTCCTATGGTTTCAAGCAGAGGAGCTCACGAAAGAGGAGAGGCTTGAAGTTTTAAAAATGTCTGCTAGAGTAGGCTTTTGGGTCCTTATGGAGGATATAGATATATGGCCTTGTTCAACCTAATTGATGTGCCATGTGTTTGAGCCACACCAATTCTCTATACAACATTCATCTTATTAATCTGTTGTACTTACTTTGCATGAGGTAGGACTAAGTCACTAAAATCTGTTCTCTTACAAATATTTTTCAAAACACTTTCTTCTTTTCATGCAGGAAGTGCTAAATCATGTGTAGGTATAAGAGTTGGGATTAAACTGTGAAGACACCTGCCTTTTTAACCTGCTCTTTTGTGCGGAAGGAAAGCAGTTAGAATACATTCCATAGTTAAAAATATTAGCATTGTTAGAGCCTTCAGATACAGGTTCAGTAAATAAGATTTTGGAAGAACAAAGTGATCTAATTAGGCTATATATCCACTGCTTTTTGTGGTTGTCTTTTCTTTCCTCTCTCTACAATGAGGCCTGTAGCAGGGCTTTAATCTTACTGTCTGACAGCTGTGTACTTTTATTTAAATCAGCTGGAACCTAAGCTGGCTTTGACAGCATTCCTTTCAACAGAGGCAGGCGTTTTAGTGGGAGTAAATTATTATAGAACTATGGACTTCTTCAGTCAGCATTTAAAAAAAAAAAGGAGGAGGTGAAAAGACTATTGCTATGCTTGCAGCATTAAGAAATCCAAGAAATGGGGTTTTATATCATGTGTCATTTCTGTACCTGTGGAATACTGGCATTTATTTGATTTCTCCAGGTCTTCCCAACAATGTCTCTGTTTTTCTCTACATAAACATCTGTAGTTTCATTTTTCAGACAGAGCAATTATTGGCTCGCATCAGACTTCCAAAGTCCAAGTTACAGAATTATAGAATTATTTCTAGTTTTTTTACTATGAGCTGAACATTAAGAAGCAACTTGAAATTAGTGGGAAGAGCCAGTACTTAGTGACTCTGAAAATCAGGACATTTTTGTAAAGGTTTCTAATTGTCAGTTTCAGCATTTTAGATATTTATCTGTCTTTAAAACTGGACCTGTTAGCATCTGTGGGAGATGGAGTTGTGCTTTTGATGTGGCACACCCCTTGACTGGTACGTTCCAGAATGTTTTCTAAATAACATCTCTTACTGCCCCTCTGAGCATGCAGCACTGGACTCGATGAGCCGTTTGACCGACCCAGGAGGACATTTATTATGTCCTTAGATGAAAAGGAGAGCAACAAATAACAGCTGCATGATTGTGCCCTGACACAAAGTAATTTTAGCAGGACAGGGCCATATAGAATCATAAAACCAGAAACCGATTTCTGGACAAATAGAATGGACAAATAGTTTAATGAAAAGTGTCAGAACTGGTTTTACTTTTTATAAATCTCAAGAGATATTGTTTTAATTCTTTAAGGAAAAATTCCGTTGTAACTTTAGTCACCTGTCATCTCAGTAGATACTTCTGTGATAAAAATGATGCAAACTCTCTGCAAGAAAGAAAAAAGGTGAGTTTCAAGGATAGTGATGAATCCTCTTTAAAGGAAGCTTTTTAAGGAATATGTCAATAATACTTTGTGAACATCAATACAAAGCTTTTGTGCAGACAACACAACCATTTGTTCAGTGTCCTTAATTTCCCTGTCAAAAAGGTGACACTTCAAAACTAGGGACAACTGGAGGAGAAGAAGGAATACCAAAAGAAATTTAGTATTTTAGACTAACTAGCAAAGTGTACCGAAGTTCCAGTGTATGCAAAAATATCCACTGTGTTTATTGAGAACAGTGCCTAACAGTATTGTTCTTTTGTAGCTGAACTTGGAGACTATGATCCTGCTGAACATGTCCCTGAGCTGGTGTCTGAGTTCAGGTTTGTTCCCACTCAGACTGAAGAGATGGAATTAGCAGTTTTTGAGAAGTGGAAGGAATGCAGGTACTAGATCTTCTAGTGAATGCTACCCAGCTGTTTGCACTGATTTTTCTGTGAAGCGAATCTGTTAAAAAGATACTGCTGACACTTCTTCTGTGGTTTTGGTCAGAAATAGAATTCTAATATGGTTCTGTCATATTTTGTAAGAGAACATAATGAGAAAAATGAAGCTTTTCAAAGGTCTGAGTAAAATGATGAGGTACAAAATCTTGAAACACAGTAATTTTTGCAGCAACGTTTTCAGATTAAAACTTTAGAAAATGACCTCAATGTTCATTAAAGTGAACAAGTGTCACCGGTGTTTAGGTTTTTCACAAACTTTCAGGAAGTTCTTTTCTTCTTTTCTCATATACTAGTTTTTCCTTTCTGTGCTTTTTCTGGCATCTACCTAACAGCAAAAATTTTATTTCAGGGGGCAAACACCAGCACAGGCTGAAACTAACTACTTAAACAAAGCTAAGTGGCTGGAAATGTATGGTGTCGACATGCACATAGTCAAGGTATGTTTAACCACAGCATGGTGACCTTTGGAAATGATAATGTTAGTTTTGTGCTGCATTTCTACACCGGTTCTGCTTTGAGGGGGGAAAGAAGAGGAATATTGTTCTCATGCAATCTATGTAATAAGTGATCTGGCTTTGTGTCAACATTCCACTCTTTGGTGTATGTTTCTAGAAGGTATAACTTGATTCCAAGCATATCTGCTCTGTGTTAAATGTGTGATTGATGTGGAAGTATGTACTACAGTTTGTATTTACACTTAGGAGTTTTGTGAAAAATCACAGTAATTCAAATTTGCTGGGGTGTAGTCAGCTACTAGCTGAAGAGCTACAAATAAGCATAGGTCTCCTGTGGAGAAGCAAGTGCAGCAAATGCATAAGGATGTCTTTATTACACAGACAAATCAAGAAACTTTAATTTTTGTCTTCAGTCAGCCTTATTGAAGAGTTGCAAACAAGAAAAATCCATTGCATAAGATCACCAAAATACACGAGTTTTGTTGTGTAAGATAGCAGATGTGTGTAGTTATAACACTGAGCAAACAAACTACATTGATCACTCTAGTAAATTGGATAGAGGGTCAAACACCAAAATGAATATAATTTTTATTTTGTGGCAATCAGGCAAGAGATGGCAATGACTACAGCCTGGGACTAACACCTACAGGAGTTCTTGTCTTTGAAGGAGATACAAAGATTGGTTTGTTTTTCTGGTAAGCTCTCTGACTGTATGTTAAAATCTGTTTTTGGTTTTGGTTCTTTTGTTTCTTTTATGATAGCAAAAAAAGAATTTGTTTGGGTTACGAGAACACCATGAACATGAGGTACCTTCTCAGTAAGTTGTTAAAAATTAGATGTAACCTGCACTTTCTGTTCATCTGACAGGCCAAAGATAACAAGGCTTGACTTCAAGAAGAACAAACTCACTCTGGTTGTTGTTGAAGATGATGAACAGGTAGATAAATATCTGTTTAGTTAAATCACAGTCTTGATTATACAGAACTAGTTTGCATACTCCTAATCTGTTTCTTTATATTTAAGTTTTGAGAATTAATATGGATGCCTGAAAGATTTTTGATTGTGGCTTGTAGGGGGAGAAGGGAAATGAAGGGACTTAAGTAAAAGATAAATTTTTTTGTCACTCATTTTTTAAAAAGAAAATGCCTGGTTAAACTAGAGCAGAGACTTTGGAAACAGTGTGCATTGCGCAAGAAAGTTCAGAAAAAACCCCCCATACCACATTTAGTAGAATTAATTACTTAAGCAGGTTTCAGAATTATTCCTATGGGGAAGAAATTACATACAGCTAAGACAATTAAAAAGTAAGCATTGGTAATTTGAGGAGATTAGATTTGGAAGTGAAACCATGCTAGCCTCATCAACAAGTACCTTCCTGTTGTAATGGTATCTTTAATTTGTAGTTATTCAGAGTTTTGGCTTGTTAAATATATGGACTCCAGCCCTTTCTAACTTTAGACAATATAGCAGTTGTTTGGTATAGCTTCTGAAAAGGTTGATTTTTCTGCCTAAAACATTTTTTAAAATATATATATTAGGAATCATAAAAACCAAATTTTATTTGGCTTGCATGGAATTTTGGCTTCGACTTATTCAAGACCTTTGTAAGTCGTCAGTGTGCTTTGTGTGCTTTAAGGGAAAGGAGCAGGAGCACACTTTTGTCTTTAGATTGGATCATCCCAAAGCCTGCAAACACTTGTGGAAATGTGCAGTGGAGCACCATGCCTTCTTCCGGCTCCGAGGTCCTGTCCAGAAAAGCTCCAGTCGATCTGGCTTCATTCGCTTGGGATCTCGCTTCCGATACAGGTCAGTGTCATCTGGCATGTGGCACATACCTCCTGCCATTCCTTGTTTTCCTGGATTAGTCCTCTTGTCAGCTTTCTCTGTGACTTTCGGCAATATTATTTAAGCTTTATTTTCACCTTCTAGAATTTTCACCTTCTCCCAAACCTCATGCACTGGCGCCACAGAAATATGCAAAGGGCAAGCGTCCTTTTATCAGCAACTTAATCATTGCTTCTGCCATTTGTCTTGGGGTGAAGAAGAGAATGTTCCTAAAACTCTTACCCTCTTTTGTGAAAGGCCTTTTGAGGTGTGAAGTTTGGGATGTTTTAATAGAACTGACATCAGATAGTAAGCTATGAATTTAAAATAGAAATGTGGTGTTTTGATGAGATTGTCTCTATTCCATCATTAAAAAGAAGTGATTTATTTTACTACTTTGTACTTTTACATGGTGTTTTTAGTGGAAAAACAGAATATCAAACCACAAAGACCAACAAAGCCAGGAGATCAGCATCCTTTGAAAGAAGGCCCAGCAAGAGATACTCAAGACGAACACTGCAAATGAAAGGTAAAAGAGCTTCCATTCTGAGAAGTATAATCCAATGTGAGAATCAGGTGATGATGTCCTTCAAAAATTCTGGGTAGGAATTCTCCTGTAGTTGTTTGCCCTTCTCTTGAATTTTCAAAATTAGATTTTCTTTGACTTGTTTAGATGTCATGTATTTATCAGAAAAAGCTTGTGTCCAAAGCATGTCCAAACCAGCTTGCTTAGCAGGTAAAACACTCATGAAAATTACACAGTAGGTCTCTGTATGAAGATGGAAAACTTGGGTCCGGGAAACAGTGATATATTAATGATAGTATTTGAATTTATGAATTGAGTTAAAAATTTTTGTCATTGAGATTTTTTTCATTGTTGTTAGAAGCTGCACTTCGTTGTCATGATCTGACAGCATGTGATACCTTGTTTCTGACTCCCACTCTTGCATAGGTCAAGTGTGACAGCCATGTCTGGTTTCAGATACTTGCTTAAAAAATCTGCCTTCGGTTTGCTTTTCAGATTTTTATTTTATTTTCCAATTTAGATTTTGTTTTTCACACATTATACATGAGATGTGTGCAACTTTTGCTCTTTTGGTTCAACTTTTGCTCTTTTGGTTACTTACTTTTAGGCAGTGCTAGGCTATTTTTATTAATCACATAATTAATATTTAACTGCTAACCTAATTATAAATTAGATTTTAATTAGTGCTTTATATTTTTGCAGCGTACACTGCTAAACTGGAAGAAACAAGGTAAGATGCATTCCAGTATTTGAATTTCTGTCTTTGATGTTTGGCACCTGTACTTGAGCACATGCCTGCAGAAGGAGGATATAGTGTTGACCTCTTAACTGTGGTTTTGCTGTGGGTATTGTGTTTGTTTGCTGTACATAAAAGTTAGTGTTCAAAGCAAAGCTCCTGTGGTGCTGTCACATAGACAGTTTTGCCAGACTTGCTTACTAGCTAGCAAAGATGTTTGTTTACTACTAGCTATGATTCTTGCTGGCTATGAGCTGTAGTTCACGTGCTACCATGTAAAGAGAGCAGGTAAAAGTGTGTGAGGAGTATTCTTCCTGACATCTGCCTGCTCTGGCTGTGTGATTGAAATACATCATCAAGTGAAGTTCAAAGACAGGGAAAAGACTGTAAAATGAATATTTTTGAAATAAGTTAATGGTTTTACATTCTGTATTACACTCGCATTTATTATTATGCATGATCAACATTGAAAGTGAAGCTTTTTGGTTCTTTATTTCTATACCAAAAGTCTTCCTGGATGTGTAGGTTCGTACTTGCTGTTGCAATGTAAATTACTCATATGTATCTGAATCATATAATTTTCATACCCTTCCTTAAGGGAAGAGAGGAAACCAGGTTAAAAGGAACTACCTCGTACTGAAGAAACTTAGGTCACTCAGTTGTGGTTTCTGTCCTTTGCCCTAATAACTTGTGAATGCTGCAATGAACAGTTGCAACCAAATGATTTTTTAAAAACTAGATATTCATAGATATTAAGCACCATGGTAAGGTGGGTAAGGAATGCCAAAATAACATTTCAAAACAACAGGCTTAATACAGCCCAGCATTTTCTGTCTGTAGTAGCAGGGCTGATTCTTGCAAGAGAGGGTAAGAAGTCTAGGAAGTGTGGGGACAAGGCTGCAGTTACTCTCTGTGACTTCCTCTAGTGTTTTTTCTTTTTATGCAATGGGACGGTACTCTTCAAAACTGGGTGTCATTAAGATCCTCTGCATGCAAAATATGACTGTTTGATTAATTAGTGCTTTTGTCATGCTGTGTTGTCTTGCCCTTCTCCGAGTTTCAGGCTGCTTAGGTCATTCTGAGAGTGGGAAGAGAAACTTCATGTGCAGTTTCTCCTCCTGATAAGACTGCGGTCTCCTGATCTGCACTTAGGTGTGGCACTGTTGTGTCTCCACAGCAAGCTATGCCATTTCTGAAACTCTACACTCCAGTGTTGCTAATTGAAATGCATCATGAAAGATGTATGTTGTTCCCTTCTTTTGTGTTAACCCAGCACAGGGGAATGTGCTACTCACAAGGCATTCCTTAATATTTCTGTTAATTCTGGGGTGAATTCTCTCAATAGAAAAGGGGTGAAGGGGGAAACAGGCAAGGAACAGCTTGTTCAGTGTTGACATTATGAAGTTTTAAATAAAACAATTCTAAAGAGTCACTGAAGTAAATACAGGAATCTATCTGAACTGTCAGCTTGCCAGGTTGGATAGCTGTTGTCCAGACCATAAATCAGAAAATTAATGGGTTGTAGGAGATGAGAACCTTTTTTAAAAGGTTAGAAGTCTGAGGAAAAAGTTTGCTTTGTGTGAAATCTGTAATGCATAATGACTGCTTTTAAGTTTCTCAGAAATGTGAAGTGTCTCTTGCAGGTTCAGAAATCATCAAGAATAGAAATACGGGTCTTATTTAATTTATCAAATAGAGTAAATATTTAATAATATAAAATTATTATTAATGCTGTGCTGAGTTGCTGTGCATGTAAATTTGAATAGCTGCTTTTAAGTCCATTAGAAGTTGCATGCAGAAGAAACTCATTAATTTTTCTGATAAACTTTTGTGATGTGAAACTTCAAATCAGGAGGGTTCTAGTTATGGAACAAACATAATATCTGCAGCGTGTAGGTGAGCTTTTGACAATGCCACATTTTGCTGGGTGTTTTAACTAAAATTAAACAATTTTTGCTTCAGAAGTGCCACATCTTACTGCTGAATCAGGCAGACTTTTTAAACCAAACTGGTTTAGGAAAGGAAGAGTTAAAAACAGATGATTTACAGGTAAACTATGGCTTGAACTAAGAAAAAATATCTTCATACCCTTAGTTACCTAGAATGAGACAAGTGACCTAAAGCAAAAGTTTTTAAAGTTTTTTTGAGAAGAGATTAATACTTTGGAAATATCTTAGACTCTGTTCTTTCTGAAAGTCCTTTCTGAAAGTTTTACCAGCCTGCAAAAGCGGTTTGTTGATCTGATTCAGTTTTAAATTCTTCTTGTCTTTCAGTGCTGCAAACAATGCTGTTATCAGCCAAACTAATGGATCACAAGTAAGGAATCTCATTCTTTCTAAAGGCAGTTTTCATTTGTCTCAACAGACCTGAAGGTTTTGTTATTTGCTCTTGAAATCCAGTGATTGACCAATTGAATGTTACAGTTAACTATTAACTGTGTACAGTGCGGTAAAACACTGGGCATAGGTATCCAGTGCTAGGGAAGTAAGAGAAGAAAATGGCCTTGCTTTAGCTTTGTGCTTAATAAGAAGTGTTGATTTGTTTTGTTCTCTTTAACGTGTTGTCACTTCATTAATGTGTGTATAATAACTTGTTTATATTCTGTCTCCAAAGAGCTGGAATGCAAAGCCAAACCTACCTGTCCTAACAGCAGTTCCTTCTGCACCAGTCTTAGTGGAAATAGAAAACCTCCCAAGGAGCCCAGGAGCCAGCCAGCAAGATAAGAAGTGGTATGTTCAGCTTTGCTGGGAAATGAATTTTGCTTGCTTATGCATGATTCAAGTAGCTTTTCCTTTATCTGTACTTAAATGAGCAGCCATCCTTGTATCTGTAATGCAAGTTGACAATCAAGTTAGTAATTATGCAGCTGATTTTTTTCCTGTGCATTGTGTGTGGAGAGGTGAGGACAGCAGGCTTAGTCACTGCCAACCAGAAGAATATTTCTTCAGGGACTAAAGGAGTTAAGTAAGGAGTAGCATTTTCAAGTCTCGGAGAGAGTTGGGTCCTTCTCATTTACCATAACCTTGTAACCCTTTGCTTGGGATCATGGGGCCCAAGGACCTAACTTGATCCTTGGGATAATACAGAACCTTGTAAACTGGTATCCTTGTGAATTGTCTTGTAAACCTTCTGAAAGAGGCAAGCTGACTTTTCTCATGAGCTTGGGTAGAATGGGAGCTTGAGGAAAATGACACAAGCTGAAGATAAGAGCTTTGATTTCATGTAATCAGAGTATTTGTTTTATGGATTAGATGCATTCAAAACGAAGAGGATTTGTTTGAAGATAGATAAATGTACACGTCATTTATCTTTTCTTAAACCGATTCTATATTGCAAAGCTATTTTCAAACCAAAATTGGTATATGTCAACCCAGTACTTGTGCACAGGTCATCATAATTTTTTTTAGCTTCTTGTGCCTATGACTTATCCAAGAAGGGAAATTCTGGCTTCTGCCAGACTCATCAGGAGCAGTTGTGGTAGAATGGAGTGACACCAAAGCTCTTATCCTAAGCAGTTTCAGCCCTCAAGAGAAAGGGTCTTTCTCCCATTGTCAGGCATATGAACCTGCTTTGCTTCAGTATCTCTTACAAGTAGATGATACCTAACGGTGCTGTAACAAATGTACTTTAATTTTGTTAATCATATTCTTTGAAAGACTTTTAATACTATCAATTTTGAATGATAAAGGGAATGGTAATTCTGCTTTGAGTTGCATTTTATTGGCATTTCAATCAGAACATATGATCAATGCTGTTTTTCTTTCTTTTGCCCTTGATTTATCTAGTATCTGAGATCTGTGCTTGTCTATGGTGGGATCCTGTTGATCGCTCGATTCCTTCCGTGGTGGTGGGTGAAAGGTGGTGGCTACTTTATTCTTCAGCATTCTCAGTATGGTTTTATTTGTATTCTTTTGGCCTAATTGCAAGATGAGTGCTAGACACCTGTATTTCCTTTGGTGGAAATGTTTGACGTTGCTCCAGACAGCTCCTCTTGGGTACCTGGTTTGTGCTAATGTTCCTGCTCATGTCTGCAAGGCTGCTGTTGCTTACTGAAATCCCGCTGCTTTGGTTCTGAAGCAAAGAGGGCTCTATAGCCACTCCGTTTCAGTTTTGGGTTTGTTATGCCTGTTTTTAGGATTGGGAACTTGAGTCTGCCTGTCTTAACATTGTCCAGGAATCTCAACTTACATGCCAGCAGCTGCAGGATGTAGTGTTTGTATAGAAGAGTGGGAATGAATGCAAAATACACCTGCATGTAACCCAAAACAGTGTGTCCTAAAGAAAACAAGCTTCTTGGCAACTGATGTGTTTTAATTGAGAGTGCAGTGCTTCTACTGTGTCTGTGTTATGTTTCTTTGAGACATTGTTACTGAAAGTAGTTGTCTTCTGGTCTTAGTGAGTTCACTGGAAACAGTACTCCCTGTAATAAAGGGCAAATCCAGCTGTGGGAAAAAGACAACAGTTTGGAGCTGAGTCAGGAGTTGAGCTACATTCTGGTTTCCTAGATGGGAAGTGGGATTGGTTTAATGTAATTGCCAGAACATACATATTTATTGCTGGGGGCTGTGACTTGGCTGTTGTGCCTGCAAGGGTGTCTCAGTGCTGCTAACAAGATCTCCTTTCAGCTGCTACTGTCTTTAATTGGCCTGTTTCTGCATGAATTATCTTTGCTTTCTGTCAGAAAAATAGTCTTCTTTTAGAGAGAGCTTGCCAAAGATTGTTGAGAACACCAAAATCTTCTGGACTGTGGATTTTGTAGATAGTTAGATTGAAGGGGTTTAGCAGTAAGGTCTCGACCTCCTGGGTTTCTGTACTCTGCTTGGCAGATGCCTGTATTGGCTACCTTGCAGCTTAGATCCCTTCCTAATGTCAATGTTTCCTTTAATTTAAAATGTTAATGCTGCAACTGCCAACAGCAATTGTGCCAGATTGTGGAAAGTACTTTGCCAGATAGGAAGGATTTTAGTATTTCTGGGTTTGGGGTTTTTTGGGGGTTTTTGGGGGGTTTTTTGGTTTTTTTAGTGTTTTGGTTTTTTTACTTTGCTTCATTCCTGTAAAATTGTCAATACAGGAAAGCTGTACTGGTCTGCAGGATCTGAGAATCTGAAAATGGTCTGGAATATTAGCTGTGAGTCTAGAAAACCTAAAACATGATCAGTGTCTTTCTAAATTTAGTCTTTCCCCAAGAATTATTTTTTGTGCTAAGATAGGACAGGAGACAAAGATTTAATATTTACTTCCTTGCTTATCTCTTATGTAGGATAAATAGGGATTTTTTTTTCCTTTTTTTTTTGCTAGTGTGTATAGCTTTCCCTTAGCCACATATATGAGAGAAATGGTAAAATAAAGGAGCAAACTGGTGAGGATTGGAGCCCTCGGTATTCATGGGTCACTTCCTCAGTGTATTTCACAGAAACCAAAATTCTGAATTTACACGTGGGTGACCTTTGTATAAATCCCATCTCTTTTCTAAAGGAGGACTATCTCTGAATGTTAATCATTTACCGCTGTTGTGAATCCTGCATGCGCTTCTGCTTGCCTGCCTTAACACGTGTGATCTTCCAACTCAGCTGTCTGCTTGGCTGTTCTGGAACACGAGAAGGTGGAATTTGAGCTCGAGGCTGGCTGACCTCTCTCTGTGAACGGCAACAGTCGTTCCACTTTGTTTAGATTTGGCTCATTAAGTCGAATCTTGTACATTAAACTGAAGGAATACCTTTGTTTTAGGAATTTCCTTACTTCAGTAGTTTATGAAGTGCTTTTTTCCAAGCATTTTTTTGATATGTGACTGTACCTTTTATTAGCCTCTCCTAAAACGTATCAGTGAAGGGTCATAGTGCTACACAGACAACAGTTAACAGATCATTGTCCATTTTTTAAGTGTTTTAAATTTTGGGTGTTTTCAGTTAATTGCTTCTCCCTGCTGCTTTGGAGATGCTTGTGCCTAAATACTTCCAGTTTCCTGGCTAGGGGCTCCTTGCGTAATAATATTTTTCAAAACACTGTTTAAAGTGATGAGTGTTCTCCCTTGCTCCTCCTTCTAGCTTTTGGAGAACTTTATTCCAACTGTGGCAAAGACTGGCCATAACTGCACAGCATTTCTGTGGATTTGACTATAGGAATTCTAAATTTAATATTTACAGGCCATTATGCCTTCATATGCAAATTAGAAAGTGAGATCTTAGTTTGCGTTGTGACCTTTTGTAAAATGGTTCTTTTCCAACTAAACTTTTATGTTAATGCAAGTTATAGCTGCAGGCAACTTTTTCAATAGTATTGGTCCCTTAGTCACCTAAATTGTGGATGATTTGTTTGCTCTACTGTTTGCTCTTGCACAGTAATGTTCATTTTTTTCTGAGTTTCTATTTTCTTCTCTTTTTTTTTCTAAATCTGCTTTAATATCTGTCCTTTCCAGTCACTTTGGAAACTGGTATTGCTTAAAGACGTTTGTTTCAGGTGTACATTTAGAGCTGCCACTTAAACTTGGTTTCTGCGAATAAAATGTGCTGTGTACTTCAGAGGTCTGTTCCTCCATCCCATTATTTTCTCCCATCTGTAAAATGCACATGATTCTTGCTTAGTTCTGTGAAGTGTTTTGAAATATGAAGTGCTTTACATTTGGGAGGTGTAAGCAACATGTACATGAGAGAGCTTAACTTGTCAATTCAGACTTGTGCCAAAGCGTGCACGATGCTGTGCAGAAGGAGAGTTTATGTGGCAGTGTCATCATGTGCACGTGTACTTGCATGCCTCTTCCCTGCAGTATTTACCTTCCAGGAATGCCCCTGTTCCTTGTCTTTTCGCGTCAGTCTTCTTGTCCTCCCCTTTGCTTTGCTTTTCCACCCACTCCTTCCTCCGTGCCCGTTGACTAATTTTCCCCCTCCCGCTCCCCAACGCTCCAGGCCCCCTGACGCCGCCGGCCGCTGTCACCGTGGTGGAGTCGCGTGGGAGGCGTGGGCCCCGCCGAGGAGCCATGCCACGGCCGGACAGTGCCCCGTGGCCGGACAGTGCCCCGCACCCGGACAGTGCCCCGTGCCCGAACGGTGCCCCGCGCCCGGACAGTGCCCCACGCCCGGACAGTGCCCTGCGCTCATGCAAGAGCGCAACGCCCGGAACGCGGGGCTGCACGGCGCTGCCGCTGCCCACGCTCTGCGGGCCACCATGACCAGTCTCTGAGACCCGGGCCCCGCTGGAGCTCGGGGGCCCCGCTGGAGCTCGGGGGCTCTGCTGGAGCTCGGGGGCCCCGCTGGAGCTCGGGGCTGCTTTCCGGCAGAGGCTGGGAAATGACTCCCTGAGCTCTCTCTGGGACAAGGACAACGGACCTGAAGCTGACTATAGAGGGGCAAAAGCTTTTATTACAAAGGCTCTGCAGATTGTGCTGTTGGTATTTAGTCTTTAAAGAAAAACAACATATAGACCAAAAGCCACAGATCACTCTTACACTAAAAAGAATATATCTATCTACGTGTACATATAGTAGATACATCTTTTAAATTGTGTCAAAGTTTTCCTTAATGACAGAAAGAGTCTTTCTTTTCAGCTGGGTTTGCCTTTGAGAGCCATGCAGGAAGTCACATTTGTTATAAAACTACATATGCAACTGGTGGGTTATAATGTGGTTTCAAAAATCTAAGAGAAATAGAGGATGTTACTGCCCCTCCTTTTGAACCATGATCATGTATAAATATCTAAGATACATGGTTGATCTGAAAGGTAACCTTTTTTTCTCAATAAGACCTCTTCTGAAAAATATTGTTTGGAAATGGAATAGAATTATTTTCAAATTTTTAAGAATAAATTTATCAGAACTGTCAAAAATGCAAAGAGTAATTTTTTTATTATTATTTTTTGCTTTTTACAAATTTTTCTTTCTTTTATGCTTCTCTGGTCCAGTTGAAAAGAAACAGAAATATTTCCTGACAAACACCAGTCCTACCATATGATTCACGAGGTTAATTGTTAAGTCAGAGGTTAAGACTCCAGCTTCATGGCTCATTGGTATTCTTGGGGGCCTTTAACAACATGAAGAACAAACCTTTACCCTTGAACACGCTGTGTTTGCTTGTGTTTTCTGAAGATTGTTGCTTTTAAATTGCAATATTCTTTTTTTATTTAAAAAAAAGAGGAAAATTTGTAACAGAGGGCTTTTAAAAATAATTTATATTTAGCTTTTAGGATACAGGAGTTGTTTGAATGATTTTCAGATTGTTTCACTATGTTTCAAATTGCCACAGAGCCCAGAAATAAAAAACCATTGTTTTCAGATATCCAGACCTGAAGAACCGAGAAAGTAAGTGTCAGCCAGGACATAATTTAATATTGCCTGAGACGTTTTGGCCTACTCACCCCTGCATCTGATGGGGGAAAGGAGTTTGCTAATGAAATATGAGTGTTTATTTTACAAGTCTGCTTTAAAAAAAAGAATGAGCGAGCTGTAAACTAAAGATCTGGGACACCTACCAAGCTGATAGGAGCAATCTCCTGTGCTCTTCTTAGTTCTAGGTTTTGAATGGTGGACGTGGTAAACTTCTGAAGTGAAGCAAACTCATTTTTTTCGTTCTTATTTATAAAGTTGCAGGAGAATATGCAGATGAAAATAAGTTGTTTAACTTTACAATATCGTATAATGTCTATGTAGTTGAGGGAGAAGAAGCCACTAATTTGAATGGAGGAATTTGGGATAGTTTTGTATTTAAAATGCAAGAACACTGCTGCAATAACAAGTCACTGTTTCATTGCGGAGTTATAAGTTCAGATGTGCTTTTGTCGAGGTCAGGCCACCGCAAGTAGTGGCTGAGTCCTTGGGTGTCAAAGAAGTTTTGTGTGGCTGTGGCAGAATTAAAGAGTAGTTGAGGCTGGAGGACGCCTCTGGAGGTCATGCAGTCCATCCCCGTGGTAAGAGCAGGGTTGAGTAGAGCAGGTTGTTCAGGACCATGACAGCCAGGTTTTGAGTATCTCCAAGGATGGAGACTTCACACCCTCCATAGACCTCTTTCACCAACCTCACAGGAAGAAAAGTCACGTTTTTTCTTGCGGTTAGGGTTTAGAGTGGAATTTTCTGTATTTCAGTTTGTGCCCGTTGCCTCTTGTCCTTTCTCTGGGCACCCTTGAGAAGAGTTTGACCGTTGTCTTTACTCCCTCCATCAGGTTTTTTTACACACTGGCGAGATCCTCCTGGAGAAAGCGCTCCAGGCCAAACAGTCCCAGCTCTCAGGCTCTCCTCCTAGCTCAGGTGCTCCAGACCCTTCGTTGTCCTTGTGGCACTCCGCTCCCTCCCTCCACTTGATGCATGTGTCTCTTGTCCTGGGAAGCCCAGAGCTGGGCACAGCACTCCAGGGTGTCTCACTAGTGCTGAGCAGAGGGCTGGTGACCCTGCTGAAGGTCATGGACTGCCGTGCGATTCACAGCGAGTTTGGTAATCAAAGCCGTGGCTCAGGTTTTTGTAGCAGATTTTTTCCATGACAGATTCAGGATAGGGGAAGCAGCCTGAAACCCATCTGCCTTTAGAACTGGTTTTTTTCAGTATGATATATGTTGCATGCTTTTGCCACGTGGCTTTGACTCTTGCATACATCCCGAGGGTCCATTTTCCTCTGTGCTGGAATTATTTTGGTAAGACTTCATGACTTGGGGAGAATTATTATTCTAGTCTCTATTAGGGTGGGTGACAGCTCTCAATAGCAGACAGAGAAATTGTATCACACTGGTACCAGCACCTCCAAACTGCATTTTTACAGGGACAGGTCACATCCTTTATGAATTGCCATGAGGAAACATATGGATATCTTTCTGTGGTGACAGATCTTTGCTTAATATGCCAAAAGGGCACATTTTCCTAAGCATGTTTTCATTCCTTCCCTGTAGTTGACTTGTATATATTATGCTATGTCAGTATTTGGAATTATCTTCAAACAAATGGGAGACAGCAGCAGTCTTGGAATATGGGACTTACTTGATTAGAAGCTCTGTGTGTGTGAGCTGTCTCCATTTGTAGGATCTTACATCCCAGGATTTTTCCCTTTGCTTTCCTCACTTGGAAAAGGGAGCTTTTTGGGTGTTTTGGTTTTTTTGTTTTTTTTTTTTTTCTTTTTTTTTAAGTATTGTACATTTTTGTTTCGAAGAAAGCAATTTGAAAAGGTTCAAATTTGCTATTCTTCTTGCCTTCAGGTACAACACTGGTTGCCCCAAAACTAAGAAAATTAACAAAGAATTTCATACTATTTTACTACATTGCAGAGACTATTCTGTGTCACTACCAGTTTGAAAAAATAAATAAGGTTGCATGGTACTTCATGCTGTTGGAA
Source organism: Callaeas wilsoni (assembly GCA_013398955.1). Taxonomy (NCBI): domain Eukaryota; kingdom Metazoa; phylum Chordata; class Aves; order Passeriformes; family Callaeidae; genus Callaeas; species Callaeas wilsoni. Next base: position 37,174 of record VWPU01011309.1, read on the forward strand.
ATCAGATTGTTTCCAAGAGAACAACCTCACTTGTAGGACTCGGTTACTGTGTTTTGAAGATTGTATTTCACAAACCGGCATGAAATGTTGCTTTGTTTTTCAACTAGGAAGTTAAAACCCATGGAACTGAGAGCTTTGTCAGTCATGTTATACATTGAATGCTGTGTGGTACGTATTTATACCAATATATGGGCCAGGCAAAAAGAAGGGATAATGCAGTAGCTACTCACTTAACTATGTGAGCTCCCTGAGCATGTAATGACTTGGTGGGTTGACAAAACTTTGCATGCACTACAACCCTTCATTATTCCTATATTCGTAATTGTTTATATGTCTTGAAGTCCTGCTATCTTTTATCAGCACTCCCCACAGAGTATTTCTTAAAATATGCTGGTAGAAATTGATTTGAAGACATAAAGTCCAGCACTTATTGCTATGCAAAGTCCACAAGATCCTTTTGTATGTAGGTAAATGCAGGAATGTGGATGGCCAATGCCTGTTCCATTCCTGAGTATTGGGAGCTGACTGTGGTAGAAGCCCTACTTGATTTGGGAAGCCTTGGACAATTCCCCTTGTGGTTGGTGTGCCAGTTCATCAGTGTTTTATAAGAGGCGTCAGAAATTCTGTGCAGTGATTCAAGTTTCTGGTGCTTTTTGCTTCCATAGTTTGGCCATTTATGAAGCCTGCCTGGTAGTCTTCCTGCTGGTGCTCTGGAGAGACTGAAGAGTCTGGGAGGCTTCAAAGGTTTTAATGCTCTTTGGAGAACTCATGCCTGCAAATTCCGGTGGCTGAGGGTCTCCCAAATATGACTTTCCTCTTACTGACTGCCTGTCTCTGGTGGCTTAGGAGGTGTTTCAGTGGGTCTGAAGGCGAGATGGGGTCAATTCCTCCTTGAATCTTGACTTAGGAGGCTTCCTTGAGCTTATCTAAAATTCATTTCGTTTCCCTGAGGCCCTGTCCTGATGTGGGATGAAGCTGCAGGGACTCACCCTGGTTGTCCGTGCTGCCTCAGCCAGGTCTCCATCCTAGGGCACAAATGGCAGTAAGGTTTTTACAAACTCTGACTATCTCAGTGTGAGTAGTACACAGCTTTTGGATAGTGCACAACTTTTGGAGTACACTGGACTCTTGAGTGTGCTGTTTGAATTACGTTGCCAGGTATCAAGACTACCCTTATCTGTAGCAGGCAAGTTTTTGAACCAACTCTCTTGTCTAGTAAATGTTACTTTAGTAGTCATGAGGAGGAAAAGTCTAGTGTCATTATCCTAGCAATTAATGAAGATAATTTTCATTTTTCACGCATTTTCTCTGTGCTACAATGCTAAGAAAAGCATTAGGAGATTCAAGCACAAGAAATGTTACTGGTGCCCTACATCACCTCTCTGATGTGGAGTTCATAGCAGCTTATGCCAAGTTCCTTCAAAATGTCATGATGTCAGCAACTCCATGCTGTAGGTAAAATCTGAACTTCTTATAATGGTGGTCATATTAAAGATTTTGGAGACTGTTTACAGAAAACTCAAAAAATGGGAAGAGAATTGTTGCCTCCATATGAAGATTATAAAACACTTTAACTCATGTATCAGCAAAATAAGGTATGGGATTCAGTCTCACTTTCCTTGTTGCCTTAATTGGAAGAGCAGCTCTTCCTGTCTGTTAGTTCTAACAATTAAATCTCTGTATCCATCATTCCCTCTCTGCAAGACTGTGCTGTTTGCCTTTTCCCATTAGTGGTGCAGAGAGAGGCTGCACAGGAGGTTGAAAAATTTTCCTAGTCTTTGCTTTGCTAGTACCTTCTTATTCCACTGCTGTAAGAGAATCAAGCCAGTGGCCTCAATTTACCTCACAGCAATTAATTGACTTACAATGATTCATACATTATTAGCAATAAAACGGTGATATCCTGTTATCTGTTTCAGAGGTATATATTTAACATTGAAAGGATTCTTTTGTGTGCTTGAGCTGGAGGGGAAGGAGTTTTTTCCTGAAGCCTCTAGTGACAACAGGGCACTGCTTCCAGGTTCCAGGGGCTGGAGAGAGGCAGGAGGCACTAACCTGGTAGTGGTAAGGGAGAAGCTGGTCTAAACTGTCAAGTAGAAAACTTCTCTTTGTCTGTGCTTAAGGATAGGTTCTGTTCTGTTGTGGTGGGTATGGGCCTGGTATCATTGTTCTCATATTTGGGACAGGACTTGCAAAAGGGATTGGTAGATTTTTCTTCTTAAGTCAGTATTGCAGCCAAACTGTGAGGGCGATTGTTGATTGAACTGTTGATTGAACTGCAGTAAAGCTGCAGTTATCTTTACAGGCTGTCTGATTAACCATTGCATGGGACAGCGGTGATTTCTGTGTTAGTTTGCTGTTAGGATAGCTTTAGCTGTTCACAAGCTTTAGAGAGATGTATGAGATTTCTGACTGCTTGCACAACATAAGCATCTTAATATCATTTTTGTTTTTATAATTGTTTTTCCTTGTTCATTGAAAATAAAGCTCATAGGGCAAAATAAAAAGGAGTCGTTTCCATCAGAAACCGAAGGATGTGAAACAAGTGATCCTGACAGGGTACAGAGTACATGCTGTGGTTCACTTAAAGCATTGTGACTGCTAACATTGTGACTGTAGCAGTGTCACTGCAGACCTGTGCAGTGCTGCCTTCTGCCCTCTGTTCTGCTTGCCAGTGTTGGGTAAAGTGCTGCACAAACAGCTTTTTGTGGTACCAACTTCCTTCCCCCTAACTTTTCTTTTTCTCTTGTAAAAATCCTAAAGGGTACCTTGAGTTTGTTAGAAAAACTTCAAACGTTTGTTCCAAAAAGTGTATTTCATGGATAAAAACTTCCCTCCTCTCTCCACTTTTTCCACTGCTGTGTGATGACACAGCAGGCAACATGGACCTGTTCTGTTATGAAGTCACTTATACAGACATGAAATGTTCCCTTTTTCACGTTTTTTTTAGCTCGCTGAAAGCCAACGTCTGTTAGCTACCTGAAGCAGTTTTTGTAGATTGTGGCTGGTCAGCAGAAGACAGCTTGAAAAAAGAGACTGCATGTGTAAAAGCTTTTTCTTGTTTACAGGAAGAGTGGTAACATGATTGTGCGTCTCTCTGCCCATCTTTCTGCCTTTGCAGCATACCTCTTGTTGATTTGCTAGACAGCACAGAGTTGCCAGAAACTTGTGTGGATGATGCCGTGGGCCGTCCAGTTGTTGGCTTGGCAACAGGAGATTCAGAAGAGGCTGTTAGCTGCCCTCCTCCTGGCATGAAGGAAACTGCAGCAGAAAAAGCAGACTCTGATCGTAAGCAAACTGACAGATTTTTCCCTAGTATGATGTCTGAGATCAAGATTAAATAATTAGCTTGATATGAGATTGTTTCCTTACAATAAATGTGGACTTGTTTTAGGAAGCTCCCTTATATTATATGCATAAGTACAATTTTGCCCATTACTGGAACAACAAGGACAGAGATACAAGGGGAAAGTCAATTCTTCATTGGATGTGACTTTGTCCACAAATACAGTGAAATGCAAGCATCGAAGAAATTAACTCTGTGTTCGCTCTCTCACTGTGAGGATGGCTGGGTAGATGAGCTCACAGGACTGCACAGTGCTCTGACTGAGTCCACACAGATTGCCTGATTTCTGCAGGCTTAAAATTTGCACCGAAGCTTGAGCAAGTAGATTCCCCCATCCCTGTGCTTTTTTGCACAACTTCAAAATTATGTAATTAGTATTCAGGAATAATGCAAGTTACAAATCAGGTAACTCCACGGTAACGTTAGGAAGATATCTTTTTTGTCTTTTTCAGCATTTGAAGACACATTCCTAAAACTGAAACAGCTGGAGACAGAGCGCAGCAGCCCCGTGCCAACTGAGCGTCCCAACGTAAACATAAACATCCAGGTAATAGACCTTCATTCCCCCTGCTGCGGTCCTGAATTTTGTTCAGATCATTCTGAAAAGTCTTCCACTTGCCTTGGTCTGTTTGCAAGACTTCTAAGACTATGAGTGAGAAATACTGGGGGATAGTACAGGAAATACAAATGCTTTATGATATATAAACCTGTGTGTGACAGGGCAGTGAGATAAAGATGGGGGCAGAGGTGTGTGTGTGTGCAGACTGCAGCCTTGTAAGATTTTCTAAAATCAGTGGGAGTAAAAAGCATAAACATTTGAAATGTTTCTCAGCTGTCTTTATCTGTAGGTTACTACCTGCATGGTGTTGGGTAGTTCACTCGCTTTTTGGAAGGGCTGAGCTGCTTTCCTGGCATTTTTCAGTTCTGAGAAGGTTGTTCTGACGTTTTGTTTTGAGCCAAGTTTGCTGATGATCCGTCCCTCCTGTTAAGTAACCAGTTTGTACCTGCCACTGATGTAGGGTGTTAGTGCTCTGTGTTTACACGGAGAGGAGTGATGTGGTTTGATTTACTGCTCTCAAATCCCTCCGAGCAAGTCAGGCTGCACTTCATGGGCAGCTGAGCCAAAATACAAACCTGAGTGCCCTGAACAGGGCAAGGGCTCTCTTCTCCTTCCTTCCTCTTCACTCTTCCTTCCCCAGCTTCCCTCTCTCCTCTGTCACCTCCAGGAATCATTGCAGGTTCCAGTGAACAAATGTAGAAGCAATGTTTCTACAAACTGGCAAACAATTTTTTTTTCCTGCCTTTGTTTTGAACTGTTTCTTTAGGTTTTAGTTTGTTCTTTAAGGTGGTAAATAGTGAGTTAAATAGGTTCATGGAAGGGGTCAAAGAAGTGCCAGAGCCCTAGTGAAAATAAGTAGTGTTGCTAGAAGGGATGGAGAGGCTAGGATCCTCCTTTACAACAGCAGTGAACTTTGATAGATTCACTGGTTATCAGACAGCTGCCCCCACACATGATATTCTTCTGTTCTGTTCTGAGCTTTAAAAAATGTGAAATTTAGTTTTCCATTATTCTGCTTTCTCTGATGCAAAAGCTTTGGGAAATTTTTATGTTTTGGGCAAGCAGAGAGAGTGAAACACCTGGCAGCGTTATCTCTTTTTGGGCTACCCTCCCTTGCAGGGAGGCCCGAGGATTTATCTAACTTTGAGTGAAGCTCCCTCAGTGGTAACAGGAACCAGGTGCCAGGAGAGGTGCTCAGCAGTGTGTGTTTGCGCTAAGCCCGCTCCTAAGCGTTTGTTTTCCACCTCCGTGGGAGAGAAGGCTGCTGCTGTGGGCGGTGCTGCAGGCTGCTTGGCTCATGTCCCCTTTAAGGGCTGCTGTCAGGGCTGCCTTGTGCACCTCTCTGCTTGGTGAGTGCATTACAAAGATTACCAGGTCTCTAAGAAGATTAGTCAGTAGTCCTGTTATGCTGAAACACTGCTTCTACATAAACTAAAGCAAAGAACACAGTTTATTTAAGAATATTTTAGCCTGTTGAACTCCACTTTAGTTCAGACAGAGAGGGGAAAAACATTTAATTGGTTAATTGAAGAGCATGGGCTGAAAGTGTTTCAGTGGTTTTTAAATAGTGTCTGATTTATAATAAGCAAGCTAAGATTCCTGTAATGAGCTAATCTAACAAACAGCTGCCAATACAGTCCAGTCACAGTCATCCAGCTGCTGTCACATGAGGTGCCGAGTAACTTTAGAGGTTGTAGATACTGAGGGGACAGTAACCTGATTAGAGAGCAAGAACATTTGCATAATGGAGAATTATGGATCAACCTTATGCCAATAGGTGGGTAAAAGAGAGCTCAGCTTTTAAGAAGGAAGTGCAAATTATATTAGGAAAATATAAGAGTAGATCATTAGAGTTTTTTTGGGCAGAAGATGGAATAAAAATTTTCTGCCTATGATGTAGCTTACCAAGAAGTCACTTCAGAGTGTTTGTTTAAAAAAAATAGACAAAGATTAGAGACTCTCTGCATACTTGAAATTCCCAATGCTTCAGATTGCAAAGACATGTAGGTTACAGTAGCACCAAATGATCACACCCTTCAGAGAGGAAGGTTAATGGTTTGGAAACCAGTCCTGAAAAGAGTGACCTAAAAGTAACTATTAAAAGTACTTTGTTTCCTGCCTCTGAAGGCTGCTTTAGAAAACATAGAAGCTTTCATTTATGGTCTTTGTTGTAAAACATACCTATGGGCTCTTCTCCTGTACTTACTTTTCTTCTTAATATATTAGTAAAAGAAGTGTTTGTGGTATCCTCTTCTGGCAGAATTGCATGGGACTGCAATACATCCACTGAAACCTTGCAATAAGCTTAGATCCGGAGCTGGCTGTTGCCTCAGAGGGAATGCAGTATTGCAGCATTCTCTGTGAACGTGTGTGATTACAAATTTCACCATGTGTCATCTCAATTAAGATCTACCAGTGCATAACATACTTATCTATGTAGAAATTGTTACAGTACATAAGAGATTTGGTAAAATGCACTGGGGGAAAGTGTTATCTTTCTACTTACAAAGGCAGAGCTGCATCCTGAACTTCATGACACTGTTATATGCCAATTTACTTCAGCTTTGTTAATTAAAAATCTTAAACTGTTTTCCATCAGGGGACAGAAATGGCCTGACAGCCATCTTTATGTAATTCTATACTTGCAATCAATCAATCCTGATTGATTTCTTTGATAGGGAAATATTTATCTAGCTACCCCTGTTCTTCTAGAGAAAAAGAGGAAGTGAGGGAATGAATGGCTTCATTCTTCCCTGCTGCTCACTGCCAAAATCTATTGGGATGGAAGAATGCGACTTTGTCCTTTCCCAGCTTTCACTAGTGCAGTGATCAGATCTGACAAAGACAGCAAATAGCTTTAAATACACCAACGCTCTGCTTTCATCAGCTTCTGAAGGAAAATGAACAATAAAGGTTCACCCTGTTTGCCCGTGTTCAAAGTCTGCTCCCAAGTCAGAAATGCAAGGACACGAGGGTTTACTTTTTCTGAATTTGTTGTGATCTGTAAATACATGGAAGTTGCTCCAAAATGTGCCGATACTAGGCTCCATCTTCCTGCACAAAGTGATTTTTAGTGGCGTCAGGAACACAACTCAAAAGCACAAAGGATTGGGATCACATGCCTTGTTACTGCCTTTAACCTTTCCTTGCCTTTTTGCATCGCTGCCTAGCTCCATGTTTTGATTGAAGAACACAGTGCAAGTGTAGTTTGTCTAGTCCATGGAAACAACAAACATTCCTAATGAGCTAGAATAATGACAAACCCCAGCAGCTTTACTGTATTGTGTGAACAACTGAAATGTCTTGTAAATTAGACATCTCGAGGCATTAGCTTTTCCCTCTAGCTACATGCTTTTTTCATTAAAAAACCCTGTAAGACACCTATGCTTTTTTTCAAGCGCAGAATAGACAGGGTTCTGAAAAATGGATCATTAATATTGAGGGAAATATTTCCTTGGTGGTATGAAATTTATACTCTATTAAATTAAAATATTCTGTAATAGTACTAAGCTTTTCAAACGTAGGGAGTCTAATCGTTAATAGACTATAGTGACCTAACTAAATTGTTCAGGTGGAGGAAGCTGAGAGGAAGTTAAACAATAAAATGGTACTTCAAGGACTGATGTGCTCAGTTAAAATGATCAGATTTACTGTATTAGTGGAATAATGCATTCAAAATGCTGTGCAGGTACTGTAACACAGCATCTGCTTCAGTGAGGTCCAGTGTAAAGACTTAAAGATTATCACAGTTGGGTGCTGCAGCTGTAAAAACAATAATAATTCGATTGTAATTATTCCTTTTGGCAATTCCGGCAGCTCCTCTAAAATAAAATACTTAAATGTCTAATAATTGTTAATCTTCATTAATTGTGTGAAGGTGCACCTGTTAATATCTGCTGGCAATAGTCATTAGCAGCACTTGGTTGTTGGTCATCATAGCTTTTTATGTTGAGAGTGACCCTTGAATATTTTGTGAAGTTCATTGCTGACTGGGTCAAAATTTGAAAACAGATTCTCCTTTAAATAGTCTCCTAAGATCCTATTTGCATACCCCAAATGTGATTTAGAGAGAGACAAAAAAGAAAATATTTTTCCCCTCTCTAAAGACCAAATAACTACAAATTCTCACCAGTGTTTCCAGGGAATATAAAAAGCTGAAAGTGGATGGAGAGCTGTGGAGGGACAGGTGTTCACTTCTTTTTAACTCCTCTGTGTTGCTCTCTCTCTCTGCAATGGTCTTCATTCCTCCTGGGCACGCTGCAGTTGGTGCAAGTAGGAGTGCAGCAGGATTGTCCCTGCTCTGGGAAGTCCTGCTGCACTTGCCTCCTGGGAAGAGCCTGCCATAGACCATGGCATATGGTATGGAAAGCAGGACTCTGTCTCCCCCTGCTGAGTTATACCCTCAGAAGGAAGGTCACAGGGTTTAGTTTTCACTCAGCTAATTAACTTCTGCCACTAATCAAATAGCAATTAGTAGATTGAATGCTTAATTAACATTTTATAATTAAGAAATGCAAGTCTCATAATGAAATATACTGTAGTGAAAAGTATCTCATTCTTACTTCTCTTCATTATGTATCTGGCTGCCAGTTTGATCTGATATAATCAGTGCTGGGAGAGGTAGTTAGTAGCACGTTAATTAAACTCTTGTTCTAATTTATAAGTGGATTTTAAATTAAAAATCTTCCCAACTTGCATAAGAGTAAATTATCAACTTTTACTTAGGCTATACTGACATGATGTAATGGCTGTTATACTGATCTTCTGTCAGTAAACTAGGCTGCAGTTTTAGGATGCACTTCATTTCTTGCACACCATATTTTTAGCACAGCATTTTGTATATCCACATTTAAGCACTGTGCTTTTTTGACTTTTTGTTGCTATGACTTTACAACTGAGTTCCAAAATAAAGGAAAAAATTGCCTTTTTTCATTTCAGTATAAATCTGTTGACTTTCCTTTCACTTCAGAGCCTTGTTGTTATTTCAAGATATTGATAACCTTCAGCCCAGACTTGTCCATGTGGAAACTGCTTCTGATAAAGATGTTTTCATGTCTAGGATGAAGTGGTGAAGTTGACAGATAAATGTCTTAACAACGCAATCGAGAGCCCAATCGTAACAGCAAAGTGGCTTCCAGCAGATCTCAAAAGCAATATCCTGAAGGCCCAGGCAGAAGCAGGGCACAAGGTAAATACTCAACTGAACACGGCTGTGACGCTCTCAAATGTTTCATTTCTCTTCAATTGCCTGATGTTGGAGAAGGTGCCTTGCAGATAAGGGTGTTCCAAGAGCCTTGTCCAAGGCAGAGTCAGAAAGCTTTTCAGCCTTTCTTCACAATGATAATGTGAAGAACCATTCCCATACTGGAATGGTTGCCCAAGGAGGAATTTCTGTCCTTGATGATACTCAACAGGTAACAGGACAAGACCCTGTGCAAGCCCTGGTTTGAGTGGTCATTGAGACAGGTAACCTCCAAAGGTTGCCTTCTAATCAAGCAGTTTTTCTGTCACTAAGACTGGGCTTCTTGGATGTTGTAGTAAATTCCTTAGCAAATAACGGTATTTTATTTGGCTTTGTTGGTGAATTATTTTTATTTCTGCACAGAAGTTGTCACATGGAATTGATTTTCTAAGTCCCTGAGCTGTAGATGAACAGCGCGTTTTTGTGCTGGGATAGAGACACTCAGCTCTACTGTGAATCTCAGAACTAACACAAGATGGAAACAAGTATCAGAAATGTATGTCTCTGTTCATTTCTTCCTCTCAGGTTGGAAAAGATGACAGCATGACAGGTGTCAAGAATTCCAATATTCAGGAGGCTGCTGCCAGGTACTGAATAGTTTTGTAAGAATCATGTGGTATAGTTACCCCAGTACAGAACTGAGAACCTGCAGTTCAGTGTGGTCTGCCAGTGGCTGTCATCACTGCATTTTACCTTGCATAGGGTACCTTAACCTCGTGAGTCTGAAGTGTTTTTGAAATGAAAACCAGGATTATAATTGCTAAGTTTTATTATATACAAGATAATACAGATGCTCTTTATTCTCCCATACTTGATGACCGTTGTTGCAACAGCAGTTTCAATCACTAATTATTTCTGAAATGTGAACAGCTTCAGTGTGGGGAATGGGTCTGTTCACAGTAGCTGTTTTCTAGTGGAGAAAAAAAATTGTATACAAACCCCTGACAGTGACAGTTGTTTTCCTGAGAATTACTAATTATGAAATGATTGCAGGGTCCAGTGGGACTGCAGGCATTGAAAAAGTTTAAAAGGTTACAACATCTAATTTCTTGACCATTTATGGAGATGCGTATGTGACAGACCTCAAAGAGCAGAGTGTGATACTGTAAATAAAATGTACAAATAGAATGTACATTAGCAATCCCAAAACTGTACTGTAACAAGTGATTCATAAAGAGCTTTCCATGGAAGGTTGTACCTGTTTTCTGTTTTGTTTGTTTTTTGTTGATTTGTGCCAGGAACATTGTCCTGTCAGGCAAATCACAGAGCAGTCCCCCAGCAACCAGTCCGGTATTTCAAGATCCAAGAGAGCTGCTGAGAGCAATCCCTGCTCCAAACACCTTTGTTGCGTAAGTGGTTCTGGAGAAACATGTTTCTGGGGTAAGGGGACCGTCATGAAAAGGTCTGAAAAGATGAGGAACAGTTGCTGAGCATTTAGGCTACATCTGACTAAGCAGGTTTAGGGATGCATTTCTAATTACTGTTGCAGCAGTTAATCAGTGTAGGCCAGGCCTCGGGGTGACTATCCTTACAAGCAGTAAGTGAATCTCTCTCATCTTCTGAAAGGACTGAGATACCTGACATCCTGCTGCCCCTGGCTGTAAAGAGGAAGATAAGAGGATGACAGGAAAGGCTTCAGGCGAATTAGACACAAGGACTGGAGAAACTCCTTTGAGATAGAAGACATCGATACTGTTGGGTCTATACACAGCTGTAGCTGGAACTATGAGAGAGGGCAGTAATCTCTGGAGGTAGTTGGAAGGCATTTACATTAACATACAAACATCAGTCTTTTGTCTGCCTCAGTGGAACTGATGTTGTCAAGGTTTTGAGCTATGTGGGAAGCAGCGCTGTTCCGTGCTATCCAGGCAGGGTGCTAATGAGAATGTTTTCCCCTTTCAGTAATACGCTGAATGAGGACAATGCTGACTGTAACCACGAGGACCTGCTAATTCCAGCTAATCTGGCTCCAACTGAGGAGGCTGCTGTTTCAAAGGTATCACCACCTGCCAGCCTGGAAGGTTTCTGTGTCACATTCTGAGCTCCCGATGCCTCCAGGCAAGCCCAGCAGACCTTGCTGCATGCCTCTCATAACTCTGTGAATGCCAGGCCCTGGGAAATGCCAGGGAGTGCTTTCTGAAGCGGGCAGGGACACTGCACAGATCTTTCTAAAGGCCATTTCTGCGTGTCCTTTCCGGTTCTTGGCGTGATTCTTATTTTTCTTAACTGATTGTTTTTCTTACACTGGTGGGGAGCCCCTTACATCCCAACGATTTTATGCTCCAGTAAGGAGACTGTAGGAATGAAACTCTGACATAGACAGTTCCCATCAAAAGAACCACAGAAGGAAAAGTTTAAATTTAGATGTTAATTTGTTATATTCTAGTTACCTTAAGGTAATTTTTTACTGGACTCCAGAAGAGCACAAATTCGGTGATTAATCTTTCTTTTGTCCCTCTCCAAAGGAAAAGCAGAGTCCAGCAGCATTGGACCTGTGCTGCCTTTACTTGAGCAGACTGACAGGTTGTTCTGGATGACTAAAACACCCTGCACTGCTGCTGTTTTGCCTCTAAACCAGTATTACATAGTTGGTCCCACTGAATAATCATAAATTTCACCGAGTTCAAACACCCCGCTCCAGACCTTGCTGACCTTTCGAGTGGTGCAGTACCCCACCTTCACAGAAGGGAAGGGACAGTTTCACTGCTCGCTTACAGTGGCAGTGCTGTTTCCAGTACATTGATGAGAATAAGGGAAATGAAAAGACTATTAAAAAAAGATCAAATGGAAAGACTTGAAAAAATAGGCCTGATAAAAAGTGGTGTTCGTTAAAGATACTGGTCTATAACTCAGGAAGCCACTAGAGTGTTCAGTAGACCTATGTGGTTACTACTGGGAATTCAATTCAAAACTGATTTATTCCATAGAGCACTCCAGATGACCAGGACGTTTCCTTACCATCACTGACAGAGAATCTAATTGACTTTACAGAAGCCACACCTCGGGTAAATGTATTTCAAACCCAAACTTCTTGCTTTGCACTTAACAGTGATTTTTACTCATGAACTCTACTCTGGCTTTAGTGTCTGTCTGCCAGGCTTGGATCTGCAGCAGTGGAATGAAGTGATGGATAGGGATCACTGCTTATATGGCCTGCACCTGCAGGGTGGCTGGAGTAGGGGTGTAGACTTTACAGCTTTGTAGGGGAAATGAAGGAACCTGAAGAGTGAACCTGTAAGTGTGCCACAGGAACCTCTAGTACTGTGTTAGTAGACCTGCAAGTGCCAGCCTGCTTCTCACACTTCAGGGGATACATCAGGCTTCAATAATACATAATTCAGAAATTACATGGGAAGATGTGTGTAAATGTGTGTATGTCTTTTTATATATAGATATATACACACAAATACTTGAAAAGTAAACTTGTAATACAAATCAACCCTTTTATACAGATAAAAAGAAATCTCTTATAATCTATGCTGGCAAAATGGAGTTACGTTGTATGCACCAATAGAAAGGGGGAAGAAGGAGGACGTTTAAACCCTTCACAGTAGTGTGCTCTGGATTAAGGTTGTCCACAAAGCACTAAAAGACGATGGATTCTTTCCTTTGGAAGGGACCACTGAGTTGAAACTGCTCCCAGTGAGTGTCTGGCTCTGTGCTCAGTGGGTGCCACATCTCCAGCTAATCACCGGAGTGAATCAAAGGCTAACGAGGGGCAAATATCCGAGATTGTTTTGGGGGAGGTGTGGTTTTGGGAGGCAATACTATTTTGACAAGGTTCTCAGCTACTTTCAACCTTTTCATTGAGCTTTCCTTTGCTTTTTGTAGGTGTCTTCTCAGCCCATTGTAACACCGAGGTGGATAGTGCCAGTGAGTTACTTGACCATTTCTTAACAAAGAGTAAAATGAAAGCTTTTGTCATGATTAAGAAACGGGAGTTCATTAAATAATAAAATACAATAATTTTTAATAATTTAAAGGTCTATAAAATAATGTACCAGGCCAAAAGTAAAGCAAACTAATTCAGCTGGAGTAAATCAGACGACATACCCCGTTAATAGTTAAACTTCATTTTTGCTGTATTGCACTGCAAGTAAATGCCATCAAATTTCTTAAAGAGTTTTTATTTAGTAAAGCCCAGGCTAGAGTTTAATGAATCCTATTTTTGCCAGTTATAAGTAAATCATACTGAAAAGTTAGCTTGACTCGTCCTGACAGGTGTTTGAGTTTCGTGTTTCATTCTCCCCCATTCAGACGGGACTGATTTCCAACGGGCCTTTGGGAAATAATGTTGCCTTATCTTTGAAGGCAGTGAAAGGCAGCACGGAGACCCCGATGTCCTCAGCTGCATTGACACCATCCCAGCAGACACCCGAAGTTCTTGCGAGGTGAGATCTCTTCAGCTCGCTCCACAAGTCTGTGTGGGCACTCCTATTGCTTCCATTGACATAGTTACAGTGGCCAGTTAGACACGGTGCCTTGTTTTGCTTGCTGTGCTAATAAACTGTAGTTCTGTCTCAGTTTATAGCATCTGAAATATTACAAATAGGCTGATGTGTATATATTATAATTTCACTTCAGTTTCTTTCCTTGTCTGCTCACATGTTCTAGTAGCGGACTGAAGTTATGATACAGAAAAATTTTCTGAGAAATCTCTTTACAGTGTTTCAGTACCTGTCACAGGATTGGTGGGGGTGGAGAGGGATGCCCCCCAGCTATTTCCAAGCTATAAGGGTGTCAGAAAACCAAATTGGTAGAAGCCTTTTTCCTTGCTATTCCATTCTGCCCTGCTGGTGAGGCAGAGTGATGGCAATGACAATCAGGCCTTGCAGTGACCATCTTTAAAGAATGGTAGTGGTGCTACTGCTGCATTGTTTGAATTTGATTCAGTTTGCTCTTCTGCAGTTGTCCATTGGAAAGGTTTGTCTGTTGGTCTCATTAAGTTACAAGGGGAACAGCCATGAATGCTCTTTGAAGCAATACTCGTCTCTTGTAATCCATCATGGCAGACCTTTTCAGAGGAGTGTATTTACAGAGCCTTATTTTTTTTCCCTTCTTTTAGCCCAGTTACTGAGGATGCTACAATAAGAACAAAATGTTTACTCACCACTGAACTCTAGAAGAAGGAGTTTTTGAAACTCTCACCTTGTAAAAACTCAAATCTTCTAACATATCTCCAAGGGATCCTTCCAAAAGACTTGCTTGGGATCGAACTTGTGCTGAACGGGAGTCAGACAGCCGGCTGGTTTGCTAGGATCCAGGAGGAGACTTCTACATTTATCACAATCTAACTGGAATTGCAGCCTGAACCGGGATGTAAAATCACATGCACATTTGATCTTCTCCCTTGGGAGAAGCGAAATGTCACACTGGAGCTAGTTCTGAACCGAGGAGAAGAAAGCAGTTGTGTTCTGCTCGTGCTGGGTTAATTGTTCCTTGCCCTGAGCTGGCTCTGGTGCTGCTGGAAGGTGTCGCAGAGCTGTGGGGTGTGAGCACGGGGCCCTGATGGCAGTGGAATAATGAACATGGCAGGGATGAGGAGAGCTCGCAGGGCCACCTCGTGGCCGTGCCCTGCACAGGGCTCTCCGTGGTGGCCACTGTCCGGTACAGCCAAGGACATTTTCTTCTGTGTGATCATTCCCTCTGGTTTTCCTTTGTTTTACCAACACATGCTCTCCTTTTTGGCCTTAACCCCCTTAATAATCCTTGCACACCCTGTTACAGTACCTGGAAAGCATAAAAATCTAGTCCATCAGTGACCAGCTATGTAGACTGGATTTGAGCTGCTGCTGATTGCAAGCAGGAAAACACAAATTACCTGCCAAACAGCTTGTAGCATTAGCAGAATACAGCAGAGGTCCCACGTTTGACACTGATGATTTCATTTCCTACATGACTCAAATACATGCATTTTAGACTAGAGATCTGTATGTTTTAAAAGCCAAAGCAGTGAAGGTGTGAGTGCAGCTTACTTCAGGAACTGCTTATTGATTAGTGTTGTTGTCTTTTAGGACTAGAAAGGAAAAGAGTTTTCTTGTTTCTCTTCATGCTTCATGTTTCTAGGTGTTTTTTCCAGATGCTGTGCTTCAGGAATACTTACCAGGTGTTTTTGCAGCATGAGGGTACAACTAGATCAGTTCTTAACACCACTTTGACTCCTGTTCCAAGTGTCATCTAGTAGTTGTATGTGGAACAAATAATAGAAAGACTAGGGTGAAAACAGGAAGAAAGGATGACAGATTCCTGTAAGCAATTCACTTCTCTAGAAGGAAGGTAAGAGCACGCACTCCACAGAGCAAGTGAAGGTCTTCAGGTGCTCAGGTGAAGTTTGGGGTGCAGTGCATAGAGTTGTAAAAAAGTAATGCAGAATCAGAGGGAGGAGAAAGAAAGACGATGAATCCCACATCTAACAGGGAAGCACAACTGTGATCTTTCTTTCTGAGGAAGAAAGATCATCTGAGGTTTGTACATATGACTGGGATTGGAGGGTGTTTTCTGCATAATGCTGCTGTTTGTAGATATTTATATGCATGTGGTTCTTAGAAACCAACTTAAATGTGAAAATTGGTTCTGGAACCTGTATGCACAACTGCATTTCTGCCCACTGGCTGTGTGCACATGTCTCAGTGTAAACAAAGGTTTGGACCAAACCACTGTGGGTTGTGCAAGTAAGCTGGGCCCAGCGAGGCTGCTGCATTCAGAGCAAGGTGTTCGTGCTGCTGTTGCTCTCATGCTCTTTGCAAGATGCTGAATGAGTGTTAAGGGAGGAGCCACGTGGATTTTACGTGGCCCACTGCCACTTCTCAAAACCCCGAAGGCCTTAATAGAGAAATGTAGGGACCAGAGAAAGCTCGTAGGACTGACATACCAGAGTGACTCTGCAGTCAGTGATTTGTAGCCATTGCCTCAAGAGCCAGGATTTCAGAATTGGTGGCAGGTGCTGCAGGTGCCCCTCCAGCCAGCACCTGGAGCTGCACACGGGCAGCTCCGGCTCCCACTTTGCCGGATGAGCAGAGCCGCTGTCAGAGCAGGCACAGGGCTCCTGCTCCCAGCCCTTCAGCTCTCTCATTGCTACTTCAGTTGGGTATTGGCTTTTTTTATAGTTTCAAGTCTGAGCCTTACTGGTTATTAAAATGTAGAAGATTCCTGATTCGAATATCAAATGTCTTAGTCTGGATTAATAATGCAGTTGCCAGCAAAGTTCCTGCAGGAAAAGGGAAGCAATGGCTGCAACAGTCTGCTTCCTGCACAAAGCCAGGACTGTGTGTGGAAACTTGGCACTTGCTATTCATCTGTTTGCTCAGCAGCTGAGCTGGCATTCGCCAGCTACATGTGTTGGGTTTGTAAATAGACAGAATGCAGTAGCATTTTCTTAGGCATGTTTGATATTTGACTCTTCCCGTTGGGTTCAGGAGCTCCGCGAACTGTCAGCTTGAATCCCTCCCAAAACTGGAATAACAGAAGTTTACAGTTTTCCAGCACTGCATGTTGAATACCATCCTTAGATTCCTCCCGAGCCATCACAGCAAATAACAAGTAAATAACGTGTGGTGAGTGTGTCCCCTAAAATCAAAATGGTTCCAAATAACAAACTGTTATTTCAGCATGGTCAGGATAGCAGTGATTGGAGGGGAATGTTGTAATTACACACATGCACACACAAACTTCAAAGGGGCGAGGCTTTCCTCAATATTCAGAAGACTAATCTTTGAAACTTTACATAAAAATGCAAACATTTCAACTCGTAAATTGGGAACTTGCAATTTCTAATAGATTTGGAGCTACAAACCCAACTCCTCCCAGCAATATCTGCTACTTGGAACAAATATTCACTCACTTTGTCTGGATGTAGCTTACTTAGCTAACCCAAATCATTGCTTATATAGGGAGCCTGGCGAGACCAAGGTGACAAGGGCTTGTGATCTGAACATCCTGCAGTTTGGCATCACTGTGCTGCTTTGCAGCTAGAGGTACTGTGTTACAACATGACTGACTAACAGGTAGCATAGAATTACTCATCACCTGCATTTTATCAAACACAAATAGGGATAATAGTTTCTACAGTTAGTGTTATAAAGTATCAATTAATGCCTGTGTGCTACTGAGAAAAAAGGATTTTCCTACCATTGCTATACTATTGATTGATTGGCTGTAGGGTCCAAGTGTTTTCTTAAAGTCTATTTTTTGGTATTTATTTAAAGAGATTTATAAATAAAACTTTTGTGTGAATCTGGTGTCAGGATGTTGGCAGGTCTGCCAACCACTTAAAAGCTGTAAGAGTTGACAGGAATGAATGAATGAATGCTAAGTGATTGGATCTAAAAGTAAAAGTGATTTTACTCCAGTCACATTCTGTGATTGGAGTAAAAGGTTTTATAGAAATCTTGGTGTTTGTAATAACAACAGCATCCCAGACCTCATCTCAAACTGGTTAACCTGAGGGAGATGCATTTCAGTCTCACCCATTTAAGACCATCAGAGTCTGCATGTGCTGCGTGCATTTACAGGATTGGGAAATGGGCATTAAAATGTGGGAGTTGAGGCTTTCTTACACCAAAATTAAGGGAATCTCTTCTTTAGTTCAGTGGTAATGGAGTTTAATATTAGATAAGATATATGACATAAATTACCTACTTACCTGTTAATCAGTCATGGTTAATGAATTAGGTTGAATGTATTTGATTTTAAACTTAAATTTTACTCATACTTTGTCAAAGACAGACAGCTGTGTAAGACAATTTTGGACAATTTTTTGGACACGACTTCAGCGAGAAAATTTGCAGCCCTGTTAGAGCAGCTCAGGTGAACAGTCCAGCTGTGTGTGGGTCTCTCTATACAAACTGTTTGCAGTCCTTTCCTGCTCTCCCTTTGTCTGCATCCTGCTCCTCATTCCATGAAGCAAAGTTGTACTGTTGGGATGAGGGTGTCCTTCACAAACAGCACTGGATGTATTTTTCACATTGTGAACATATTCTGGTACAATCCAAATCTACTGGTGAAGTGTTAGCAGCTCTGTTCCGCAGCCAGCCAGCATTTAAAGCTCTGTCTGGGCACATAGTGTTTCTGAGTTTAGGAAGTTGTAGTATCTATATACATTTATATATGTAGCTGTTAGACACTGTAATGTCACAGCTTTCAAATGCAGCTGGACAATCATAACTTTTCAACCAAAAAATAGGACCAATCCATGCTAATGGCCTTTGAGTGACCCAGGTGTGATCTGGGTGTGTTGGCTGCAGGCGTTGGCACGGCAGACACAAGTACAGGGCCCTCCCCGCCGTGCCGTGGCAGAGGCAGAGCTGCAGTGGCTCCTGGCAGTGCTGGGGGAGATGCAGGTGCTCAGCATGGCCTGTTAAAGCCGGGCCCGGCTCCGTGGAGCTGCTGGCCTGAGGAGCAGGCACTGCCCGGCAGTGCTGCCACACCCACAGAGCCGGGAGCCGCAGGATTCTCCTGCAGAATTCACCTCCTTTTGACTGCTTGGCTTGAGCACTCTGCTCCATAAACACACACACCCCCCCTACCTATATAACTGGACAAACTTATTTTTAAAGTATGTAAGAGTATTTTTTTAGCTAGATTTGTTTTGTTAAAGCCGCACTAACTACTGTATTTTTACTTTTTATATGTAAAGCTTGGCAATAGCTCTCAATGTATAATTTATTTGTTGGGTTTTTTATAAAACAAAGTGCACCCTCTGGCTTCTGTTTCACAACACTGGTGACATTTGAACTGTCTTAGGCACTGCACTGAGATCTGTATTGAAACTGTACACGGGAACAAGTAGATCTGTAGTCCACTCAACCCAATCTTGGAATGTTTATACTGTAGTTTTGTCTAAAATACACCATGTCAGTGCAAAAGTCTTGCAGAGTCATCTTTAAGCCCCGCTGCGTTACACCGGCACAGCAGTGAGAGGTGGGTCAGCTGGGGCTTGGGACACGGGGCTGCTGCTCTAAACTTGGTCTGTTGTCAGTTAAGGCATAACTTAGGACAGCAGCTAAGCTTGCAGGTAGATGCTAAAGAATGAAATGCCTTGTTTCCAGCAGAGCTGAGGTTGGCCAGGAGGACTGTCAGGTGTCCAGTGCCTTTGAAAACCAGAGTCCCGAGGTGTGTGCCCAGAAGGGGAGCCCGAGCTGCCTGGTTCCAGTGCAGGCTCTTGTCTCCAGCAAGGGCCTGGGCTGTGTTTTCAAGTACAGTAGCACCACTGATTGCTTAAAGGAAACTGTTTACTCTCAAGCCCTGACTTTGGTGAAATGCTGAAGAAGACAGCAAAGGGCAGCTAAACCCTTGGATCATCTTTGTTTCTCAAAAACTAGTATCAAAAGGAAGAGAAATTATTCCATCCTATTGACTAAGCTCATAGGAAATAATTTCTCTTGTGGCATAATTTGTTGTAGGTCAAACTGTGATCCCACTGATAAATCACTGAATTGTTCTTCAAATCCACTTACAGCTCAAAACAATGAAACCTTTAGGTTTTTCTGTTATTAACTGAAAAAACCCTCTATGAATATCTGCCTTTTAGAAGAAAATATTTCTGCCATTCATGCATTTTATTGTTCAGAACCCAAATCAATGTTCAGAACCCAAATTACAGACACTGAGTTTGTTGAGATGTTTAGCCCTGATCGATTTGCTCTCTTACATACAATTTATGATACTACAGCAGACCTTGTGTCTCAGATGAGATTGCCAAGAATGCTGCATGCTTTTGCTTTTGTTCTGTGGATTTAATTTCTGTGAGCGTATCAGATACGTGCAAGGTTCGCTGCTTTTCAGAGACATTCTAAACAGCCAACTTCAGTGGCAGCGCCTTCAGTCCCAGCCAAAAGTGGTGTGTTTTGTTTTGTTTCTAAATATTTGCCACTAGCTGGAGTAATTCCATTCATTATTTCATGCAGGCCACCACCGAGCTTTCAGATGGCAGCAGCTTTTAGTCACTCGCTTGGGCCTGGGATGAATTCTCATTAACTGCTACAGTTATGGAGAAATATCATAAGCACATGCACGAAGGCTCTTTTCTCCCTCTCTGAAAAGGTGACTGCAGCGGGAAAAGAGGAGTGAGGTGCTCTGAGAACCCTGTTGGTGTAGCTGATAGCACTGGCTGAGTTTTGAAAGGGGGCATGACCCAGGAGGTGTCACAGTGGTGTGGGCAAGGTCTTGACACTGGAGAGTACCTGAAATATGGCTTGTGCATGCCCAGAGTGGACTGAGGTGCCAGGCACTCCTGTGGGCATCTGTGGGATGCAGTCACTTCAAATCCCAACCCCCTTCCCTTCCAGCTCGAGCTCACCCTTGTTTTTAAAAGACCTGGGAATGGGCCACCAGGGGAGAAAGAGCCTCCAGTGGTCAGCAAAGCTGCTGTAGCACGGAGCCCCGCTTCAGGATCAGGCTCTCCCCTTCCCCAGCACTGCCGGGGCCAACTGCAGCCCAGCCTCCCAGGAGCCGGCCCCGAGCCCCACCTCTCCAGCCAGGCCTTTCCCGAGCCCCTGCTCCCCTCGTGTCCTGTACAGGGGCAGGGAACAGCGGGGCCCTCGCAGCCGGCTCGAGAGGTTTGGCATCTTTCAGGTGATGCATTGGGTGTGGTGCTGCCAGTGCTGGTGCCCCCACCTGACCTGGCACACGGGCAGAGCCCAGGGGAGGGAACAGGGGAGATGGGCACGCTCCAAGCTGCTTTTTCCTGCCCGTGCCAAGCCATTGCCTTTGGGCTGGCTCGTGTCCCGCCTGCGTTGGCTCCGAGTAAATGTTAAACCCTTCGTGGGGCTGCCAAAGGGAAGAGAGTTTGAGGGGGCAGGAAGAAAGGAATGGCAGAGGCTGGATGGCATTTTCCTGGGGCTCTTGCACATCCCCAGGATACCGCTACCTGCCAGGAGGCCTTCGCGTGACTTGGAAAAATCACTGGTTTATTGTTGCCCTTTCCAGTTAAATTTCCTTCCCTTGTCAATCCTAGATAAAAGGCTGTATGTTACGGCAGCTCTTAGGATAATGCCAAAACAGACATGTCAGTCAGCAAAAGGAAAACAAGCTGCTGATTTAAGATTGCAGTGCTGAGTACATGCTCAGCTCAGTCACTGTACTGATGTCCCTTCCAAACAAACCTCCTCAAACTGGGAAATTCTTGTTCTTGGAGGAGAAATTCAAAGCCTGGGCAGCTCTCGAAGCCGGCTGAAGTGCAAGGAAACGACTGGGGCTTGCAGGATCGTGTTCCTTGGTCAGAAAAGTAAGTTCTTTGTTCAGTTTGAAAATACAAACACGTATTTTAGACTCATAACGGTGGAAATGAACACACAGTGATAGGAAATGGAGCAGGCTTTATTCACATGGCAGTGTACAATGCTCTCTGTTTCCTGATAAGGGTCATGAATGGTCCAAATAACTATTAAGTAGCTTTTTGAAAATCCATCTATAATTCTCCTATTGAATTCATGTGACAGCTACTTGTGAAGAGATGATGAAAGTATCTGTAAATATTCTTGAAATCTGTAAATTACTTGAAAGTCATTATTCCTATGAAACTTTTGAAAAGTGATCTTTTCAAATATTTGGAAGTATTAACTTACACTTTCAGGTAATTTCAGACACCAGCAGCTCTTACAGACAGCTGAAGTTCTGTCAGAAGGCTGGTATTTAGTAACTTCTACGGAAATAAATGCTTTGAACACTGGACAAAATTATATTGCGGAACATGCACTTTCTCTTTTCAGCAAAGAAAAACCACATGTGAACTCAGAATTTACTAGTATAGAGAGGAAATGTGTAACAAATACTACCTAGGCTGATAAAACAGAGATGTAGTTGGAAAAGCAGAAATCCCTTTGTGGCTAAAACATGAGTTACCAGTCAAAACAGCCCATGCTTTGTGCCACTCTGTCAAGCCCTCCTCTTTCTGTTCCCTCCCCACACCGCCATGGGAAATCAAACCCTTTTGATTCTGTGCTCAGTCATTAAATCCAACACTAATTTGGCAAATCCTTTGTTCCTACAGGTATAATGCCCTTCCTCTGGTCCTTGCTGATGATTTTCAGGAGGCACCTATTTTCTCACTTCCTCAAGGTTACATACAATCCTTGAATATCTTCTAGAATTCAGTTGCTGATTTGTCTGTTGGGTTCTTTTGTCGTAGGCCATCTCATCTTGCAAATATAGTGTGCAAAGAACACTCAAGAAAAAAAGAAATCTTAACAATCTTAGAGAAGGTTCCTATTAAGACTGAATCCCTCAGATGTGACTGTATTTCTCTCTTATGCCTGTGCAAAATGAGCTTTGCCCTGAAATGGCGTCTTGTGGAGCCAGTAGGGGTTACCGCAGTTCTGATTTTCAAGGCAGCATTGGCCATTGCAATTTGAAAGGGTATGAAGTGACCAGGAGAAAAGTAACAAAAAGAGCAGCATTCCAACAAGCTCCTCTCAGAAATCACAACTTACATGCAAGTTGTGACTTAAATATATGTCGGGTTTTGTTAACATTGTAAAAAATCTGTTCGCAGCAAGTATGAGAAGGTTTAATTATTTTTTTCCCCAGTGTGCTGATAGGAAACTGAAGACAGTTGCAAGCAGTTGGTTTTCCACCTACTGCCACGGTGGTGGAAATTTATTCTTTCACTTTGCAAGCAAAGCAATCACAAGCAGTCGAACTCCATTTGCATGAAGGAGATCTCAGAGAAGCTGGACAAGGGTTTGCCCCCGATGAGCAGCAGGGTGTTGGTTCTGCTGATCTCACCCCCTGCGGCCGCACACCCACAGTCGGTTCCCTCCTCTTCACCCACATCCTGAGCAGCGCCAAAAGCCTCTCCCGAACAGGCCAACAGATGGAGAGACTTGTCCTTGGACAAACAGCTCCTCTCTCTGCTTGGGTCTAGTCCTGCCTCCGAAGTGGTTTGGAAGGCGGGGAATTCCGCTGGCTCCAGGAGCAGGCTGAAGGTTTTCATTTCGATGGCGTTGCTCCGCTCTGTGGGCTGTGGGCAGAAGTAGTTGCAAAAGCCAGAGTGCCTTGGGATGGGCACCAGCTGCGGATGGTCCTTCTGCTCACTCTTCCAGTGGCTGGGGAATGCATTAGTGAAATCTGAGGTAGTTTGGAAATCCGCACCAATTCCTAAGATGCAGTGATACATTTTAGGAGAAAAGTTTCCCTTTGTAGTACTACTAAGCTTCTTCCATGTCTGCGTATGGAAATGATACTTCCAGAGGTCATTATTAGGGCTCGAATTTGAAATCCCTCCGCCAAAAATCAGCATAGAGTCTTTGCAGACTATCGAAGCGTGGCCTACCACCGGAGGAGGTCCTTGGCTGAAGGTGAGAGAAACCAGCAGTTAAGGGGAGACCAACAAGAAACTTAGTGCTGATTTTAGCTTCTGTTTTCCTTTTGACTCAGAAGGATGACTGCTGAACAGCTGCATTGGGACATCAAAATTACACTGCTGACAGCTGCATCAACGCCTTGCCAACAGCTCTCCCGAGCAAAGCTGCCTGGAGCCCCAGGGATGGCAGCAGCACTGTATCCTGATCTGAACAATCCCTACAATTACCAAGAGGGCATCGTCTCCCTCTCCGCCTGCACGCAGTATCAAAGAGTAAGATTAATTCTCTTTCTCCGCTCTTTTAGCGTAACAAATAGAATAGTTTACCTTGTTCTGATGCTGGACCAGCTGCTGCTTGCAAAGTCCCACCTCCACAAGTCCCTCTGTTCAGTGAGCCCCATCAGCCCTCCGAAGAGGTACATGGCTGTGTGATAAACCACTGCCGAGTGGCCGTGCCGAGCTCCGGGGCCACTGCTGTGGCAGGGGCTGGAGACACACAACCACTTCCTTGTATCTGAAACAAAAATACTGATTTATAGGTGGATCAAATTTACCCTGACTATTTGAGAAAGGATTTATTTCCTGGAGGAGGTAACTATTCAGCTGGAGAATAAGGCTTTCTGCTCTAAGCTTATTATGAGTTAACAGCTTAAATTCTGACACTGAAAAAGTGCATTTAAAAAAATCAGTTTTGAAATAAACTTTTAATGAAAATGTCAGATGCTGTGTGACAGATGCCATGGAAATTTTATTTACAGAGCAGTTTTTCCTACGGCTTTGTCAGTTCATTAACTCTGACACAGAAAGATACTTTCCTGGCTGTTAGAGGGGAAAAATCAGTCAACAAAAACATTAATTCATTAATGTCTACGCTTATTCTCTCTATGAGAGAAGGAAGGATGAGATAAACTCATAATTTGTCTCAAAATAGTGACAGAATGGCCATCAGATAACAAGTTATGCATTTAGGAAATCTCTGGGAATCATCTGGTTTGCAATGGCCAGACTGGTAATGAATATGCTAATAAACTATTTCCTGTCAGGTTTGGCTCCCCGTGGTCAGTTGAACATTTGAGATCAAAAGATAGCATTAATAGGCTGAAATCAGGGTCTCTGCTGTATCTGAA
This sequence comes from Callaeas wilsoni, assembly GCA_013398955.1. Taxonomy (NCBI): domain Eukaryota; kingdom Metazoa; phylum Chordata; class Aves; order Passeriformes; family Callaeidae; genus Callaeas; species Callaeas wilsoni. Next base: position 61,747 of record VWPU01011309.1, read on the forward strand.
AGTTTTTAGTAATCCTTGAAGAATTTTAGTGAACAGTAAACAAACATTCTCCCTGATTTTCAGCTGTAAAACTGGCAAATACTGCAAAACTTATTCCAGTGTAATAGTCTAATTAATTTCAGCCAGCAATTAATTGAATTGACAGAATTTATCACTAAATGATGTTGAAGAGAAGCCAAAACTAACTTAGAGCATTTCTACTGATAAGAATTTTCTTAGCAGAGCAAGCCATACTCTCCTGCTGCAGTTGTTGTTTTACACTGGATCAAAACCTTACCCTGCTTTTTAACTTACCAAAATGGAATTCCCAAAATTCCTGAGAAATGCCTTTGATGCCAAAGTATCCCCCATAGATGTACATGCTGGAATGGTACACGACTGCACTGTGACCTTTTCTGTTAGCTGGTGCAGAGCTCTAGGACAGTTCAAAATAAGACAAAAACCTATTAAGTCATATCAGCAGCAATGTCTGTCTTGGAAATACACCTTTTTTTTTTTCCCCACAAATGACCCTGCAGTCCCAAACTTTCTCTTGACTCCTCCATCAAGCACAGGTAACCAGAGTGGTAACGGTGTCACATCTTAAAAAATTTTGGGGTGTGATTTCAAAGTATAGAAGCGTTGTGATGATGAAGTTTCAGTAGCAAAAAATGAGTGATTCTTTATGTGTAGTGATACAAAACCAATCTCGAAAGACCAAGCCATAAATGCTTCCACTCGGGTTTCAATTAGAAGTGGCAGTAACTTGGTGAGTCCACGTGTTCACACTGAAGAAAGGAAAAATGCTGCAGCACTTCACGTTCCAAAACATATTAGCGTGGCTGCCAATCTGTTTTCACAACCCTACTTTTAAAAGCACAGGCTTCACGTATGGCTGCAATATTCCATTTAAAATTAGTTTTCTTGATAAGGATTTCAGAAAAACAGAAGCAGCAGCAGAGGAGAGGACTTAACTTCTTATATAGGACTTAAAATTTAAGAGCAGTATTTTTAAACACTGTTTTGAAGAAGGAAAAAGCCTTAAGTTATTGAAAGTGCAAAGAAATAAAGTATAGCCACATGTCTCTGAAGAGATGAGATTGGAACTGTTTGGGGGAACATATTTCAAAGCAATCTGTTTAATCAACAAAGCAACAGGCATTTGATTCACACATTCCCCACTTCCTGGCTCCTTACCTCCGTCTCTGCTGGTTCGTTGCAGCTCTCTGTCCATCTTGCGGAATCTGGGGGATTGAGTTAATAAAGCGCAGTTTAGATCCCGCACCACAAGAGGACACTCCTCCCACAGTAATTGTTCAAATTACACAGCTCATTTTCAAGGAAGTCTCGTCCTGGTGTGTTCTACTGACAAGGCTGAAGAAATCCTGCTCAGACAGCAGCACCAGGAGACTTGCAGGAGACACAGTTTGAACAGTTTTCCTCTATCCTTATCCGATACAGAATCACACAGGTACCACACTGCATTCCTGTTCCGAAAGCTAAATTTCATAATGCAGAAGTAACCTGTGATTTTCATCATTTTCTGAACTTGTAGGACTCCCAGATTTCCCAATGGATGTATGACTCCTTCTCCTTACCACATACACCTTATTATGGCAGACTTATTCTTTCTTCTTCTTTTTCATAGGTCTCTTAAATAGCCCTCAGACAACAGCCAGCAATCACAGACCTGGGATTGCCGTGAAGGAGAGGAAATATCAGATACCCAGCACCAGAGGTACAATGAGAAACCAGTGCCAGCTTGCATTGCTTAAAGCTATTCTTGCCAACAGATTTTAAATAATAAGTATGAAACAGCTAGACACGCAACCAATGTTGAATAACTAATTTCCAATTTCCACTGATAACTACTGTGAGTAATAAGATGCTTTCTCCTTTATAATACGTTCTGAGGCTTTTCTTTCTTCCAGCAGGTTATCTCAGGCAACTAGTGGAAAACACAAAGGAAGGATTGAAAAAACCCCACTGACTTAAGGTTACATAGTAAAGTAGCAAAAGAATCCAGGAAACCTAAAACTTGGTCTGGACACAGGATTTACTGGCTCCAAAAGAACCCAGCCTCTCTCTCCCCCCTCCCAGTCTGACATCAAAATAACAGCCACTACTGTACAAAGGATTTCCAAAGGGAGAATCCACGGTGTATGATATTGCTATTAAATTCAAATGCTGCACTGTTTTTGTTGGAATACACACTTATGAGATCCCAAATGTTTGTTCTTAGGAGAAAAAAAAATCCGTGTTGTAAAATGTTGGTGTTAATTTCCCACCTTATTTAATTATACTTGATTTCTCCTACTCCAGCTTATGTGTTTTTTCAGTAAAAGTACAAAATGAGATATACTTTACTGATCTACTTTCTTCCATAAGAGCTTGGTTTTTAAAATGTATGTAGCATAAAAAAATAAAAATTAAATAATACATGAATTATCAGGTCTTATGATCAAATAGTAAACTTAAAAAGGAGAGAGGGAGGAATGGCAATTCTGAGACCTTAAAACACATAAAATTTTCCCATAAAATACTTTCTAATTGAAGTAAGAGCTGACTCTCTGATTGGGGTAAAATATGCACACAGTTTTACATACATTACTTGTTGTAAAGCTTAGGGAAGGCTCTGTTACAAGCAAGAAAACAGTTTGGTTCTTACTATCTATTACTGTCTATGGACTTGGAATGTCCTATGGAAAAGACTAGCTATTATGTATCATACCAATGTCATATATCCAGAGAGGATTTTTTGCTTGTGTGAAAGCAGAATCCACCATCCCACCAAAAATATACAGGCTGCCCTGCAAAATGCACAAATATTTGTCACGTACAGGAAGGCACATAGCATGAAAATAATTTTTAAAACAGTTCTTAAATGCAAAGGTTGCTATCAGCAAATTATAGTTAACAACATGATGATCTTTTAACAATTAATCCCAAAAAAACACCAACTTTTAATTATTCTCTCTTTATTCTCTCCCAGTGGGAAGCCCTGATGAACATTCTGCTGTTTAACAGGGACGGCATTTCAGAACCACGCACTCCTCATCAGCCTGGGGCAGCTTCAGGGCTGAGAATCTGGAGCTCTCTTGAGGCATTGCTCAGGTAACACTGGATTATGCATGTTTATAGAAATACTTCATTGTGTTGTAGCTCCTGATACCCTAAATTCTGTCTTCCCCTCACAGTCAGGATTGTAATTCTTACTTTCCTTCACTCCCCCGTCCCTCTTCTACGCGAGTTCTTTAGTGAATGTTTTTATGCCGTAGCTGATCATGCAAATGAATTCAGAGCAACTGTTACAACTGCACAGATAAGTCAGAGAATGTGCTGCCAGGTCTTTATCTGGTATTACTGCTCCTTACTGAGCACTGACTGGGGAAACCAGGGGGCTGCGGCAGAGCTGAATTACTGTCACTCTGTTCACAAGGATTCCCAAACGCTGGTACAGCTACATCCAGGACTGCACCAGCACAAAAATGCTTTCTGGGCATAGCATTTCAATACATCGTAATCTATGGCATTTCATTGCACTGTATAGTAGGAAATAAAATGTCAGGATATGGACAATATAAATCTTGGTCTACTACCTTATAAGCCACCATTGAATGTTCTTCCAGTTCTTCTGGGCCATCTCTTGAGCAATCCAACATTTCCCATTCATTTTTCACTATAAACCAAAGCTGAAGTTAAGACGGGGTGCACTCAACACATAAACAGTAGGGAAAAGGTGAAAAGGTGGGCTTTGAATGTGGCTGTGCTGCTGAAAATGAAGTGTTTTGTCATCTTTGCTCTCTGTTAGTTCAAAAGATACTCTCCCAAAAATTAAATATATGCATTTTCCTGCTTAGCAAATTTAAATATAATAGTAGTAATTACATTTAAATGTAATAACTGTTACTGCTTGTATTTTAATTGTTACCTACATCAAAACTTGACAATTCTATGAGCATGAAACCCAGCACAATTCTGGTTTATTCCAGTAACAACTGAACGGGGAAAACCATACATCAAGTCAAAAAATACAAAGCCTTATATTTGACAGTGATAATACAAACCTACAAGGTATTGTATTCAGGTGTTCCCTTTGTGCACTTTTATATGCATGAGCTATTGCTGTGTTAGAAAGTCAGGAAAGCTCTTTGATATCCCTTGCTAGAACCAGGATATTGTAAATGATAGTATTTCTGGTTGAGGGAAAAAAAAACCCCAAAACCAAAAGGAACGGAGCTGAAATCGAAACTTTGTGGGACACCTACAAGAGAAGCAAACACCCCCCATCTGCCCAATGAACAAAAAGTAGTTCATCCATCCCTGTGACAGAAAGACTTTAAATGAGGACAGTATGTTAGGTACAGAGCATCCTCAGTTTCACGATGACTGGACGCAGAATCGCTTTAACCCTGACATGCAGAGGAGGGCCCAGCTCACCTGTGTCGTACCTCCAGAAGTCCCTCAGCGTGCTGCTGCTGCTGCGCCCTCCGTAGAGGTAAAGGAACCCTCCGCACACAGCACACGCGTGCCTGTACCGGTCACGGGGAATCTGCGCGCCCGCCGCTCCCCACGCGCACCCCGCAGCTCTTCCTTTCATGCCGATAACCGGGATCTTCTCCAGGGATCGACTTGCAAAGGGCAGCCGTGTCAGAGGAGGGTCCCAAAGTATCGGAGACAGGGTCTAAACCCTGTTTGGTCTGCAAAAAGACAAAGAAAGGAAAAAAGAAAAGTCTCCACTCATGATAAAATGTTACCGTGTTTTCTTTTCAGTCCCACCAAAAGCAACATTGGACGACTTCGTCCATCTGTGATAATATATAACTCGAGTAAAGCACCTGAAATTCTCACTCAAATTCTTGTATCAGTGAGGGTGGGACAGGAACATTGCTGGAGCTGAGAGTTTTCCAAGGAATATCAGTGAACTGAAATGAAGCTCCAACACTCTACATTTGCAATACTAAGGCTTGGTCTTTTTTCACTACTAAAAGAGTACTTTAGACAAACCTGTACTTAAAAACAGCTTTTGAAAGAGTGAATACTACAGATGGAAGTAATGCATTAGCAGTTGTCCAGAATTTGTTTAGACTTTTATCTGTAAACCTGCTGAAATGAGGATGCATCTGGAAAAAAGTGACACCAACCCTTCCCATGCCACAAGATGTCACTGTGTTCTGTGAAGACACAGGTACCAGGAAAGCATTCTTCTATTAATCCTCTTCAAAACAGTGGCTTATTTTAATGAAGATTATTTTACAAAGCATATCTAAAAAATCCCCCAGCATTAGACCAAATTTTGGAATTTGTGTTGATAATGTGTCTGAGGCACATCACCAAATGAGGTGACAAAGTCTCCCAATTCCAAGACTTTTTCAGTGGAAGCCAGATTCCAGCTGCACTGAGAGCCCAGGATGGAAATCAGTAGGGAAAGTCATTTACCTAATGGTGATGTGTAAGTCCAGGGCAAGCTGCACATAACTTGAGGAAGAACAAAGATTATAGTAAAACAACCTAGATACAAAAGCTAGTTATATTTCATATTAATATGAAATTATTGTATCTAACTTAATTTATCATCCAATTAATCTCTAAAATTTACCCTTTTTAAGACTGGAATATATTCAGTGACAAAAAGGTGCTAGAGAATCTCTTGCAGCATATTCAGGCAAGATTAAACACTTCAATTTTGTTGGCTTTTTTTAAAATGCAAACCAGTATTGTAAGCTATTACTGCAGAAACTGAAATATATTCTTTGTATGTTTTCTCTGAAGGAATACAGAGATGGGTGGCGCTTACTAAGGTGTGCATTTCTCATGTCCAGGGGAATTAGCAGATATGAAGTAATGACACATTGTAGGTGTGTAAGTCCATAATGCTTTCTGGCATCCCACTGAAAAGGGAAAAGCAGCTGAAGGCATGAAACAGGGATTATCTCCCTAACTCTGCCAAGCTTCTGAGCAGCCACGGCCAAATCACTCACTTCCATAGCTAAATGGGGACAGTCACTTCCTTAGTACAACACTTCAGATTTGCTGATGCAGTGCTGTGTAACAGTGCCAAGGTATTACTGCTATTGATATCACTGACTCTGAAAAGGTGATAGGGTTACTAATACTTTACAAAGGTAAAACAGGCTTGTCCCCTCGCGGTTTGGGGTTTTTTCTCAGTTATAAAGCTGGTTATCCTTCCTACATATTTCTGCTTGTTTTTCTTCCTCCAAGCCTTGCCTCCTCTGTACAACGTATTGTACAAACATTCAGAGACGATGACAGCCCTGATTTCATATAACAGATTAGCAACCACGTCCTGTCCAGTTGTTTATCCACCCCAGCTGAACTCTTGCAAGGCAGGCGAGCAGGATGGGATAACAAAAGGCCAAGCTGGGATGAACAGAACGGCTGTCTCCCCCCAGTCACACCTTTTGAGCATCGGCTGACCCTTGTGAATCTCAGCCATTTACTCTCCGCTGAAGCATTCTGGAAGCAGACCTACAATCCCTAACAATCAGTTATCTGCTCCACTTCAGAGCTGGGGAAGGAACCCCACCGAGTCAATCATGAACCTTGCCTTTCATCACTGGTATTTTAAACAGCAAACTTGACTCCTGGATTGCCTGTCTATAGAACCCAACCCACCAGAGTTCATCTACTGTCAACCTTAGCAGTCCCATTTCCAAGGAAAAGCTGCTCCTCTTCTGAGAACAATGTCACTGAGCCTTGTCCTCTGTGTCGTGCACCACTGACCTCAGTTTCAACTTGATACAATATCAGTTATCCAATAGGAAGCTCTGACTTCAGGAAAAAAAATCCAAAAAGACAACTCTGAACATTTTTATTCAACTTTTTTTTTTTTTTTCCCCAAAACAGCTGTAGCACACACAAAAATGTCTGTTGCTCTCCAAAGTCTTCTGCCATTCCATTCTAAAAATAGCTCCTGTGCAATCAATCCCAATTGTTAAAGGGCTGGAGGAGCTGAATCGAGGGCCTGGAGAGCTGCAATTAGTGCTGCAACTATAGCACTGAGTGTGTATCAATTAATGGCACCCCACTACTGTTTCATAATACAAATATTTCAGGAAATGTAGCAAGACAGGAATTACTTCAGGAAATGTAGTTTATATGTTCATTATATAATTATTTATATTTCTGATAGATGTGGTTTCTCAGACAAATGATTTATTTATTTAAAGTATTGCTTAAATAGATCTTCATTAAAGGTTTTTTCGACCTCGGCCCTTTGATTCATTTCCATCTGTTTTCAATATACTCAGTAAAGTTTCATTTTTAAAATGATCAAGATTTTTGGAATATAATGAGATATGAAACCTCTTATGGGGGGGGCCAAGTAGGAAATCTTGTTCTGTTTTGGGGCTTTTTTGTTAATGACCCAGTTTTCTGAATTCAAGCCTTGAACCTTTCCAGGCAGAACATTGCATTTTCTCACTAGGCAACTTGATGTTTTACTGCTCTTCAAAAATAATAACAGATCTTCCCATTTGCACTTATCCTAGAAACCTTGGCTCCAGAGGTGGTTTTATTGTAAGTCTTGTTCTAATGAGACTGCCTGCATGAATGAGGAAACTCTGGAGACTTGCAAGGCCCTTACAAAGTTTTAGAAACAAACCCAACTTGTTTAGAATAGAGAAAAAGGTGCTTTTTTTCAGTATATTGTGTGTACTTGCAATGCTTCACTATGTGTGATAAACTCAGCATCCTCTGGTTTGCTATTTTATTTTTTCCTAAACTCAAGATAACCTGAACTGTTTCTGTGGTGGGTTTTTGTTTTTTTTTGTTGGTTGGTTGGTTGGTTGGTTTGGTTTGGTTTGGTTTTTTTGTTTAATACAGGAAGTAATTCTCAGAGATGCTCAGCTTCACAGATTCAACCTGAAAGTGTGTACGGCTCTAGGACTGTAGGGTGTCTGTGACAGTTCTGTATTATTAGAATTCTGAATTGAAATGAGGACTTGGCTTTGCCACGTGTTGTAAAACATGCAGTTACCACATGACTGAGCTTACAAGTGCAGGAGTCAAGACAAAAGGAATGGAACAGAAAGAGGTATTGCTTCTTACAGGGAGAAGCTGAAGGACAGAAAGAGGGTTTGTAAAATGACAAATCAAAGCAGAAGACACAGCTCCATCCTGATTTCAGGGTTCAAAAGAATGACAGGTACTTTCAAGTAAAACAGTAACAACCCTGTTGTCTGTATAAAGCGTAGAGCAGACATACTAAAAACTGACAGAAGAGCTGAGAGGCTTTTATTTGAGTAACTCTAAGTTGAACTTTCACAAGTTTAGGGCAGTATTCATAAATATCATCACTGCTGTATCTCAGTGCTTCAAAATGCTTTTTGACATGAACAGGTATCTTAAAGGGGGTAACTCTTCTGAAACAGCCACATCTATTTACAGTTTCTATATGCTGTAAGGCTCTGGATGTAACTGCTCCTTCTGGAGAGAGCAGTCCCACAGCACCGAGGGCACTGGCACCTCCACTGCAAAGCAGACGAGAACATCACCGATCTCTCCCAGAGAAAAGCTCACCGCCTGTTTCTGGAGCTCTGCAGGCAAGATATTGCTTTTCTTTAATTCAGATCACATTAATATTAAAGCTCTAATTTTAGAAGTTCATAATAAATTTATGTTTGCACATCATTCCAAAATTAAATTTTGCAAATTGACATTATTAATATATTGTCTTTTGTTTTTTCTAGAAGCTTTCACCCCGAAATGAAAATCCTTTAGTCATTAGTGTTTTGTAGCACTATTTCATCTCTATTACAAAGTGAACTCTTAAGTAGTAATAAATTAACTTATTATATAAATATAAATATATGCAGTTGTATTTTCTATATGCTAGGTATATTTCTTATTTATAAGTAAACAAATACAAACTTGGTTTAGAATAATACAGTAAATATTTCATCTATTTCCCAAATATAGTGAAGGAGGAAGTATCTGGAAAAAAAGAAATTCAGTATTTAAAATATTTCTGGGGTTGTTACATTTTTATATACACTTTTAGCACGTGAATCAGGAAATTGCCTTTTCCACTGTATTTAAATATGTTTTATGGTACAGATGAAAGTTAATACATTTTTACCACCTCAGTTTCCTTAGTAAATTAAAATTTCATTTGCTGGGGATTTTTTGTTTGGTTTTTGTTTATTAGTTGTTTGATAGGGGTTTTCTTTAAGAATGAGGCTTTTTTATAAACTAAAAATTAGAATATATAGTTTTGATTAGTAGATCTCCCCAGGTAATCTGTTAATTACAATTTAAATTTGCAATTAATCATTTGACTGCATCTCAATTTTGAATGAAGTTTCTGAGAAAGAGCTTCCTTAAATACACATCCATGGGTGGCACAAGTAGAGCATATTACGGATATATAAAATCCAGGGCATCGGCCATGTCTGACCAAAAGTTTATGCTCATAATCAGTGTCTATATGGATTTTATTTATCTATGGTCCTTAATAGGATATTTACTTCAGGAACCTAATCTGCTTTCCAAATTTTATTTAGGGTCCTGTTGGTGACTCCACCCATGGGGGGAACTCAGTCTCTGTTGTGGTCTCACCACCTAAATGGAATGGACACCCTGACTGTGAAGTGCTGCTGCAGCAAGGCAGCTCTTCAGAAATTCCTGGAGACAAACAGGTGATTTTTCATCTTCTAGGTATGACAGAGGGAGGATATACAGTTCCTGGTCCTCAGACTATGATAAAAGAAATGAGCAATTCCCACCATGTTCGCAGGGCAGTCTTAAGATGTATTTGGCCTTTTACCCTTTCCTTGGAAGCAATTTGTACTGTCGCCACTGGAGCAGGTCATTTCAATGCACGGGTCATCACCCTTCCCCCAGAAACAGCAGTTTTCAGTGTTCTTAGAAGGCATCATCTGGGGATTTCACAAGAACTAACTAGCTGGGTTCTTTCAAGATACAGTAGGCAGGTGCCCTGGAGATTGAATGTAATAAATCTGTCCTTAGGTGTGACTGAATGCATCTTCTTGACAGCTTGTGACTTGCTGCTGAAGTAACTTCAAAATACTTTATTTCCTAAGGGAGACTCTACTTGCACTAATTCACAAAATTTTCTAGGTTAGGAAGAAAGACTCTGGTTGACAAAGGAGTCAGTGGCTGCTCAGGCTGTCTACTCTCCTCAGGCATGAATTAAGGTACTAGAGTATATACTTGACAGCTGAGAGTATATCAGTGAAAACCTATGATCTTCCATTAAAAACAAAAAGTCTGCACTGAATTTTACTTGTTTGTTCTTTATATTCCCTGACTGAGCAAAAGAAGCATCTAATAAAACACTCAGTTACACCTAAAACTTAATGCCACACTTCATGGAAGATAGACATTGTGTTTTTCTTGTCCCCATGACATTTTGCCCTTGGACAAACATGCAGCAATGAGATAGAGAAGACATACAAGGTTATGAAAATAGCAGAAGCTGTAGCTTGAAGACATATGAAGGAGGAAAGAGAGGGCATTTGGCAATGAGAATAATAAAAAGTTCCAGCTGGCAAATATTAAAACGTCCAGATATCCTGTTAGAATCAGTATGAATTTATATTATATTGTACGGGAGAAGTCATGAGAGACTTGTGTGAGAAAGACTCAGATGGCACAACTGGAATGACTGTCAGTCATGACTGGAGGAAAAGCTGAGTACAAAAAGATCTTTTATAGGGAAGATGAATTTACACCATCAGGTGAAAGATGGTTACATAAAAACATGATATAATTGCATAGCTGGAATAGATTGCATAGAGAGGAATAGCTGGATTTTAGTCCGGCAAGGAAAACAAAGGTGTCAGCTGACAAACAGTAATAATAATTGTGATGGTTCGCTATAACCTTGATGCCAACAGTTACTGGGCTGCACCATCAAACGGAAAAAAAACAAACCCACATCATTTCAATATATAAAGGAGACAGAAAGCATATGAGTAACTTTAGACATACACGTTGTCGCTCCAAATTCAAATGGAATTACTCATGTGAATAAAACCAGTGATATGCATGAGCCTGCACAATGTAGCCTAGATACCAAGCAAAAGAAGGACCAACTCTTTTGTCAGAAGCCTGAAAAAATGTTTTGCAAGCTGTTTTCATATTCAGACTCCAAATGACAGGCTCCATTTTGGACTGGAGTCCAGCCTTCTGAAAAATTCTCACTCCCAGCTGACACGGTCCAGTATTCATCCCAAGCCAGATGCACTTTGGCTTGGGTTTTGGATGGGTGCATTTCTTTGTTTGTCTTTTGCTCGGTAGAAGGCATTTTGTGCTTTATTCTCTTTGACTGTAGAAAAGGGAATGAGCAAGAGGAATGTGGTGAATCTCCTAAACTGGAAGCAGGCAGCAAGAGCTCTGGCAATCCCTACCACAGACCTCCTGTGCAGCATCGCGGAAGTGGCAGGTCCCTGTCCCCAGCGGTCTCCTGGCTGCTGAGCGCTGACGGCGCTTCCTTCCTTTCGTGCGCTTTGTTTCCTTTCGTACCTTTGAGTGAAAGCGACTTTGTGCACAGATGCACGCAGCTGTACCCCAGCCCCGCTGTCCGGCCGTTCCGAGGTGTGCGCGGCCAGGCGGTGCCGGTGTTCCCTGGGATGCTGGGTGTGCAGGAGCGCTGCTCGGTGCCCTCACCGCCTTCCCTCTGCGCCCCTTCTCCGCCTGGAGCTCCGGGCGCTGCTCCTCGGCGGGCCCCGGGCTGGCTCTGACTGCTGCAGGTGCCCCCGCCCGCGGGCAGGCCTCACCGCCCTCTCCTCTGATCCCCACCACGGCTGGGCTTGTCCTCACAGAGACGGGGGGAAGGAAAAGAAAAGAAGGAAAAACAGTCTCGTGAGCCGGCGTGCGGCCGGGGCGCACCCGGCCTGGCCGCGGCCGCCCCTCGGGTCCGCCCGCCCGGGCACCCCCGCCCCAGGCACCCGGCCCACCGGGGCAGGAGGGAGATCCCCGACCG
>VWPU01011310.1:0-31653 GCA_013398955.1 Callaeas wilsoni
CTCAGACGGACCCAGGGCGCTCCGGGCAGGAGGTGCAGTGAGGCATTTTTCCCTGCCCATAAAGCACAGAACAATAGCCCCCGAGCTCGGCACAGGCAGCCGGAGGCCCCGGGGGCAGTGTCCGCACTGTGGGCACCACACACACATGTCCTGGGAACGCGGCTGGAGAAGCACAGAACTGGGAGAACAAGGGCACCTGCGTTCTCCTCTCAGATCCACCGGGTCAGAGGCCCTCGGGGAAGCTTGATCCGTACGGATTTTGGGGTCTTGGCCAGACCAGGCTGTGACAGGCAGCTGAGTCCTGCTCATGGGACCAGAGAACCTCCAGAGCTCTGCTCCAACTGAAAACATCGTGGTCCCATGAACCCAGTGTCCTTTATTTTCAAGGGCACGAGACCTCCTGTTTCATGTGCCCCTGCACACCAGCTGCCTTTCCTCTCGTATGAAGGCTTCACCACCAGCCAGTTAGAAGAGGGACTGGTGAGCAGCCTCTGCCTTCCCAGCTGCCTTCCAGGGGTTGCACCTCTGTTCCCCGAGGCTGTCAATCCCCACAGTGCCATCGTTACGGGTTTTGCTCTATTCACAGTTGCTACTGCCACCCTCCACGGCAGCCCCAGCCCTGGCAGGAGTACCCCTGGCTGTCTAAACAGATCTGCAGGGCTCCGTGAAGCTGGGAAGCTTCCCGTTTCTGCAGCACAACCAAGACTTTGCCTAAAGGAGCAGACAGCATGTCTTGAAACCTTCCAATTATGTAGCTAGGAAAGCCCTCTCCCTCTGAAATTATCAAGTAATAGAGAGAGCAAGATAGAGCATGAGAGAAAGAAGAGGGGCGGGGTGGAATGGAGAGGGAATATCTATGGCCTTCTGCACCCAATTCTGTCACTCTGACATTTCTTTCAAATACAATTATTTAAAGCCTCCTGATGGCAAAGCTGAGGAAAGGGACTAATAGAGGCTTGTACGGTACCTCTCCATCAGACAGTTCAATAAATCCTGGCAGTGCTGTGATTTGTGTTGGGAGAATGAGCTTTTCAAGAGCAGAACTATCACTTTACACCGTCAATAATCTCACTGTCAAAAACTCCCTGAGTAACCTGACCAACACTTCAGAAGCTTAATTTATAGATGTGCTATTTGCCTTCAAGGTATTTTATGCAGCTAAATAATGGAAGTGGATATTATTCCAAACTACTCTGCAGCTTTCACACATGGAGTTGAAGAGCATGCAGGAGGACAAATTTTCTATTAGCTTACAGCTAAATTCTGCCCTGTGACACCTGTTTGATACCATCTACCACTACTGGAGTTGCTTCCAAATTATACTCTGGAAAATAAAAGTAGAGTTAAGCTCCAGCACTTCCAGAGGAGGTGATCATCCAGTGATTTAAAGGTCATTCCATCCCACCCTCTGCCATGGGCAGGGACACCTTTCACTAGGCCAGATTGCTCCAAGCCCCGTCCAACCTGGCCTTGGACACTTCCAGGAATAGGGCAGCCACAGCTTCTCTGGGCAAAAAAATGTTGAGAGAAGATCAGAACTAAATAGAACAGGTCTTAAGAGCCTGGATCTCACATCGGAACTCTTTTAACAGTGAGCTCAACACTTGTACAGAGACATTTAAAGAGCAAAGCAGTGCATGGAAAAATGCCAGAGGTTCTTGGCTTTGCTGTGGACACTTGCACAGGGACTGGCAGAAGGCATCTCTGACCATCACTTCTCCCACCCAGGACACCCATGACCTGCAGTGGGATTGCAGCAGGCCATAGAATCTGCCCAAAATTTCACCACCGGGATACATGTGACTACACTGAAGTTGAAAGGATCAACACTGATACATAAATGCATTATCTAGAAAGATCTGGGCTCTAATGGCAATTTTCAGGTTTCAGGAATCATTCAGCCAAATTGGAAAAGTTGGCTCTCTTTTTCCCTCATGGACTAGGGGATGGGCTTTTTACTCTCCACCATAACCCACAACACTATTTAATGCAAAAGGCTGTATTTCATTTATTCCTGGCTCTAAATGCTGATTGGGCAAGGATTAATTCCTTTAATGGGAAAAGTATTTATGCAACTATATCAAAGGATACCAGGGAGAGACCCTGGGCAGGCACCAAACATGACAGTGCCATTGTATCCCATGCATCTGAGAACCCAGGCTGCTCCAACCAAGAGCAACAACAATTTCCTTGCTCTGAAGCAGGGTAAGCCCTTTACCTAATCAAGCACCAGCAGCAGTATGGAAGTCAGAAGCATTTGCACACATTTATGGTTCAAATGAGTCAGAGAGAAAAGTCAAGGCAATCTGAACCTCAACTGAAGGAAAAACTCATTTCTACACCCAAACTCGGCAGCTTGGATCTCTGCATTTTCGTAGTGGCACGTGTGCATTCCAGACTGCAGAACAGCCCCAGTACTTTGCTTGGTCAATACCTACTGAGATTGCTCCCTTTTTTCAATTCACAGCTCAGCCACTTTAAAGGGTTTTGCTTTTAAAGCTGAGCTTTTGCTCTTGCTCTAACAAAAGACAAGAACTGGACTGCCCTTTATTTGTCTTACTCATTGGTTTGCTTTAAACAACAGTGTTTCTTTGACTAATAAGTCACACGCCAACAAATCAAGATAATTATCCAAAGGTCAGTACATCAACGAGGTCCCTTTTTGCATATTCCTGTGACTCAGAAGCTGGCTATCTGCATTGCCAGCCTCTGACACCCTTCAGACAAGGGTGGCAAAGCCACTTAACGGCAAGTGGATGTCTGCAGTAACCTGTCTTTGTATGGACAAAGGAACCCTCCCACTGCCTACACACACCCAGAGGGCAGAATTGTGTTTACACTTAAAAACAAACTCGAATAAGAGCCCAAATATTAAACAAAGTGAGAAGGGTTTTAAACAACCCCAAAACTCTTTGTCTTGTCAGATCAAAGTGAATTTTACATCTGATACTCTCCCCCATAACTCCCTATAGCAATGCAGTTTACCAGAGCCTGCCAAAGCCACAGAATAAATTGATCTCAGTTTACCAACCATGCAGGCACACGTAACCTCTCCTGGAAGGAATTAGAGCAGCTTAGCAACATAACACAGATCCTGTGCCCACTGCTAGCAGCTAATAAAACACAGCTCAGTTGGTAGAATTCCTGCCTCCTGCCCTTTCTTTTAGTAACATAAAACTCAGGATCTTTTCTACACAGTTCCAAAAGCAGCCCAGCAACAACAGCAGAAAGCACAGCTGCCTTGTCCTTACTACAGTGTACGCAGTGATCAAGATTTAAACTCCCTGTCCCCATCAGTTCGAACCCATCAAACAGAGCAATTCATTTACTCAGTCCCTCCAACTGAGCAGCTCTGCACTGCTGGCTCCCCTAAGGAAGCCCCTTTGATGACTGAACTCGGCAGAGCAGATGCTGACTTCTGACACCAGGAATAAGCAAGTGCACGGCCCCCTCTTGCCTGGCCAGAGAGATACCCCCGTGACAGCTGGGGTTCTTTTCTTCCCTCTTTGATCATGCTAGTGGTAAAAATGAAGATTAGTCTTGGCCATGATCCATGCTGCATAAGACAGAATGATCACCTGGCATTTACCTCCAAATCTCTTCCTCTTTAATACATAAACTGCTGCAGTTTAAAGTCGGCACCATGTGGCAAGGAAAGCTCTTCCCTAAGCCTCAGTTGCACAAAGATCTCTATGGGACTATCGACAAGATTGACTTCTTCTGCATGTTTAAACTAAGTGTCAGAAAATATTTATGCAAGCTTTTTTCCACCCCTTCTGTCCTCACTCCTTAATCCTGGTGCAGTTGGAAAAGCAGCTCGTGACAACTCTACAAGCAACGTGGTCCAGGGGAAATATGTATACTCTGCTCAGATTCAGAGATCTCCAGGGCTGTGAAAAGGCTCCTGGAACAGGCAGCTCCCATCTCATTGCCCTGTCAGTGCTTCTCCCTGCCTGTGGCACCAGGCTCAGAGGGAGCAGGCAGGGAAACACTTGGCTCTCCCCTGCTCCGTTCCAGCTTGGGCTCTTTGATCTCTGCGTTGCCATCCATCCCACAGTGAAGGAAGTCTGAGTGACTGCACATTGCAGGATGTTGGATGCAATGTTAAGTTTGAAGTTCAGTGTTTTCCCTCCCTTGTACCAGGAACAGGTGCCTAAAGGCAGGGGTTGATCTTGGTTGTTAATTCAAGAACCAGATTCTGCCCCATACTCACAGGTGAACCGCAGAGGCTGAAGTACAAGCAGTGGCCTTGTTTGCAGGTGTGTGGAGTGTCTCTGGTACATAAGCTACTTAACTGATGGAAAACCTGCAAGTATTTCTGAAGGCTTGATGTCCTAAGGAAGAAAGTCTCCCTTTCTTCCCTAGGACAGGTCAGTTGAAGGGAACAGGAGGGTTCCCTGGTGTTGAGAGGAAAAAACCTGACCATGATGTGTTCTGTACCACAGCTAGGTCATGGCCTCTTCCAGACACACGGTGCTGTCTGAACTTCTTATTGCTTTTTGTCTCTTATTGTCTTATTACTTCGCTTTCTGTTACTGTTCCCCAGCTCATTTCCCATTGCAGTGCATATTGCTCTGCCTTGCTGCAACCAACAGCCATGATCAATACTCCCATATCCAGAAAACAGTCACATACACACAAACACAGACATATTAACTGAGCTTACATGCCATTTGCGTACTTCATTTTGTGGAATGTGATAGATGCTAGTAACTCCTGCCATAATATTTACCCTTTCTGCTGCTGTACCTGCCCATCGATCATTTAAAGTCTCTACTTCCTTAAGGCATGTGGACATTGTCTCCCACAATGGGACACTGTTCTCATGCGGGTCCTTCAGCCAGCAGACTCAAGCTACAAAACGATCCCACAGTATTACCCTGTGGTAGCCAGACACCTGAAATCAGCCACCTTAACTCTGTGGATTTTTGGCAGTAAGGAAACGAGAGCCTGTGATGACACAGATGTGTGAGCACGTTACTGGAGCAGCAGCATGGCCTGGCGCTTTCTGTGCTCACACTGGTCACCGCTGTGGGCTCAGCCACCCGGGAGGCAGCAGCAGAGGAGGGGTGAAGCATGGAGGGGCCAAGCACTCACATGGGTGAGTGACGAGACAGTCACACGTCACTGCCCAACAGCGAACGCTCCAAACCCTGGGCTCCCAGAGGAACGGGAACAGCGGCTCCGACACCAGCCCCTACCGGAGCCGCTGCCCTCCCACACAACGGGCGGCGGAGCAAACGGAAGGGAACAGAGCCAAAGCATGACACACGAGACAGAACAACCTCCTGTTCTCCCCTGTGCTAACAGAGCACAGCAAACCTGCCAAGTGCAGCTTCTCCCAGGGAATGGACTCCAATTAAATAAGATTGTGTGAATCACTACCTCTGAAAAGGAGTGTATGAAGACTAAGCACCTTGATCTTCTGAAGTAATCTCCAAAAAATCGTAGCAATTTAGTATAAGAATATCATTAGAACACCTTCAAATATGTATTTTAAATTTTAAAAAAAAATTAATTCCAAATAATCTTTAATCTCTCTACTTGAATCCCAGAATATAAAATGGAAAGTACCGTGATCATGCCCTCATTAATGAGGACTTAGAGGAAAAAGAGTGTTTGAATCCTTTGTTTCCAGTAGAAGTGGATTCAAAAGTGTAAATTCAGTTTGGCTAGACAGAAGTTCAGCTCAGTACCATATGAAATTATTTTTGTTTTATCTAATTGACTGAAAAGCATGTTTTGGCCCTAGTTTATGTGCTCGGCAATACAGGTCTGTAATTTAGCTCAGATTCAATGAAGCCTTAAATCTAGAGAGCCAACATCAAGATTTTCACAGCTAACATTTTTCTGAAATTAAATTCAGATTAGCTCTTGAAATGGTTATGTTTAATATTTGATCTTATTTTAAATACAGAATAAAACCGATATCATCCTAGAAGTGACATTAGGGCTAACACTGCTTGGTAACCAGCAACCAGAAAGAAACAGGGTGCACCCAGTGTTGCACAGGATGCATTGCTGCTGCTGCTGTACCACAACTGAAGTTTCTTCAAAACTTTCACCCCATGAATAGTACTTTTCATGGCCAGCTTAGAGAAGGAGTTAGGACTTTGCAAAAGAATTTAATCCCAAAGCATCACGAAGATGTGTCTTCATTTACGAACTGCCTGCAGCCAAACCAAGAGCCTCTGGATTACAGAGAAAAACAAGATGTGGTTTCTTTTCTTCTCAGAGCTTTTACCTGTGAAGGCTTCAGCTGTGCCAAACCCTGTTAAATGCTGTTTTTGCAGCACGGAGAGCGGAGCAGGGACGGGGTGCCTGGAACAGCCCACACGTCGCTCTCCGTCGCCAGCGCGGTGTTTGGTTCGGACCGGTCCTTTGGCTGGAGAATCCAAAGCTTCTCGTGGGCAATAACAGACTAATCACTTAATACACTGTTCAGAGCAATGATTGTTGTTGTTTGATTCT
Organism: Callaeas wilsoni; assembly: GCA_013398955.1. Taxonomy (NCBI): domain Eukaryota; kingdom Metazoa; phylum Chordata; class Aves; order Passeriformes; family Callaeidae; genus Callaeas; species Callaeas wilsoni. The sequence goes on from VWPU01011310.1 coordinate 6,472, forward strand.
GGTATTTTTAGGAAGAGGTAATCCTGGATATTTGCATCTCACTTCCCAGAATGCCCTAGGGCTTTTCCAGCAGTTGGAATCTTGCAGGATAAACATCTTCCCCTGATTGTAATTGCATTATTAAATATGATTGCTCTCCTCTTCCTTGAATTTTTTTTAAAAGCAGCAACAAAGAACACTGCAAGCAGGCGCCCTGTTGACAGCATGGAGGAGAACTGCACAACAGAGACAGGCAGGAGTATATCACCTTTAACTTCCAGATGCAAAAAAGACTTCTAAGCCGGGGAGTCCCACACCACCACACAAAAGCTTAGTCTTCTAAATAACTGCAACCATAGGAAACCTTCAGCTATCAAAACTGAGGCCACCACAACTAACTATTTCCTTTTCAAAACACACTGCAATAGCTCTAAGAAATCCCATCAAAGATCAGGGTTCTGTTACTGTAAATCCTATAGACACAAATAACCATAATCATAGAAAAGTCACACAGTGTAACTGCAGTCAGGGAAAGGGGAGGTTATGGAGGAGCCTGACACACTCCTGGACCCACATGAATGTGCTGCTCAGTTCTAAAATTACACTAAACACTCTCTTACACCTAAAATACAGCAATTAACTCAGACTCTGCATGCTCCAGTGACTCGGCTGCTTAAGTTCCTTTCCCTCTAGAAAGTTCCTCTTCTCTATGAGGCCTCACTGCCTCTTTCACAGCCAAGGCTCCCAGTTTGGTGAAAATCACAGGACACAAGAATGCTGACTATCTGCTCTCAGCAATAACTGGTACTACTCCCACCTTCCTGCATTCAAACAAACAAACAAACAAACCAATCTCCAAAACCAACAAACAAAACCCAGTGAAACAAACAAAAGGAAAATCAAGAACACCAAAAGATAATTAAGTGTGTATGCATATTGCTTCACTGTAAATCCTATCGATTAGGAAAAAAGGAATAAATAATGTATATAAATCATATTTGAGAAGTCGTGGCAGTCCAGTGATGTTCTCCCCGACTGAAAATGGAGAAACAGACTTCCCATTTGTAAAAAAGGAATGAGGAAGAGGTGAGGAGCTACATGCAGGTCAGTCTCACCCCTGTGCCAGGCAAGACCATGGAATAGATCCTCCAGGAAACCATGCCAAGGTCCTGCACCTGGGCCAGGGCAATCCCAAGCACAAGTACAGGCAGGTGGAGCACGGATGGAGGAGAAGGACTTCAGGGTATTGATGGGCAGAAATTCAACCTGCCCTGGCCACATGCTGGCACCCAGAAACCCCCCGTGCCCTGGGCTGATCCCCCAGCATGGGCAGCAGGGGGTTTGGAGTGAGATGATCTTGGAGGTCCTGTCCAATCCAAGGCATTCCATAAAGAGCGTATCATAAAAGGCATACCATAAAGAGCAGTTACACAACCATGACAAAGTATACAAAATCGAAGTGTGAATGAATTTCTGCCTTGCTTGCCTATTTTTAGAAATGAAAATAGACTTTCTGATGAGAAAACGTGTGACAGAGTATCAATTTTCATCTCTTCAAAAGAGGGAAAACAGCTCCTCCTGCACTTCATGGGACTGCTCCAGGTACAGTGAAGAGTATGGTTCATGGATACTCTTAGCCTTAACTTAGGAGAGCCCTACTCCTACACAAGCTGATCTATTTTGAAACTCCTCACCAGAAGTGTGCATGCCATGGTTATATTGCTATTTCATAAATATTTACAGTTACACACATATATAGCAAAACATGCACATTCAGACTGTGCTTTATGCAGAATCTCGTGCTTAGTTATTTATGTGTCTTTCCATAGAGCATTAAGATAATTCCCTGCAGAATCCCAGCTGGATTGGGGGCAGGAGGAGAACGTGCCACAGCAAACTGCACACTCTAAGTAGCAGTTAAACTGCTTGAGACCACTTTTCTGCTTTCAAGAGCCTCCGCTCAAGTGTTTTCACCAGGCTTTCCATGTCTAACAGCCTCATGACATGGGAATCAGTAATGCTTCTACAGTGTACTTTAAAAAAAAGTTAAACATCTATAAAGCAAGGCCTCCCATACACCAGATGGTCTAACCTCTTGAGCGTCAAAATCCTTCTGTGTCAGGCAGCCCAATTAAAGGGACATTTTTAGCAGCATGCCTCTCTCCACTGTGCCCTGCCTCCCACTTCAGCCCGAATGTCCCAAAGGGTAATTGCTCAGCACACAATTACAAACACCAGTTTGCCGCAGTTCTTCCTCCCCAGTCTCTAATTGGGGCAAACTATGATGATGGTTAATCTAACTCCTGGGCCTCAATGAAGAAAACTATTTAAAAAGAGAAGACCTTAGAGAAAACATGAAAATCTTCAGCTAACTAGCAAAGCTCCAGTTCTCTTGATTAGGATCATTGTGTTTTAGCCTCTTCAGCTGCAGCAAAGGTCTCAGTCATTTCCAAAAGACCAAAAAGCAGACACGGCAAATAAATAGCAAAAGAAAAACCATTGTATTCTAGAGGTGTGTCCTCATTGAAGTAGGATGTGCTGCAGTATAACACAGTGCCTTGGACAATTCCAATCTGTCACGCCAGCCATTCCTCACGAAAGGTATCAGCAGTCCTGTTTCACCAGACCAGGAGCAGCCGCAGGCAGCCTGGGGTGGGATGAGCAGGACACCAGCAGGTTCCTGGGTCTGAGGTGGGCCAGCCAGGGGCAGTGCTGGTGGGAGAGCTGTGGGATGATCCATCACAGCAGAGGACCAGCTCAGCAGGAGCTGCTGAAGCTCAGGACAGCAGGGCGGCCCAGAGAGAGGTTTTTGCGCAGCCCTGGCCTGTCCCGGTGCTCCCTGAGGAACCAGGGCCATCTCCTCCTCCTCCTCACACACTTCTCCTGAGGCTCTCCACACCACATGGGATGTGTGGGGTCACTCCAGCCATACAGAGCTTTTGGGCATGAGGTCAGTGGAGACAGGAAGGTTGGGGAGCCCTATTTCACAGCTTGGTGAATGTCTCCAATTCCTTTTCCAGCCTATAGGAACTGATAATGTGGAGCTCCTTCTGCCCCTGATTTACAGAGGGGAAATAATAGTACAGAGCTTCAAAACTCTGCCCAGGAACCTCACAGCAAGTACAACAGACTCAAACTTAATGTCTTGACACCCTCCTAAGTGAGAACACCCACGTAGCTCAGTTCTAGGTCTGTTTCTGGTGGTGGAGGGTGACAGCTTTTATACTGTCATGACAGAAGACGGTCAGGCTGCTTTTGAACAGGTCTGAGGTACAAACCAACACGACTTCTTCCCATCCTCCACGTGACAGCCCCAAAAACAACAGTGTTTGCAAAGAGCCACAGCTTTAATGCCCGAGAAAGGATTGCTGAAAAAGGCAATCAGACACTAACGAAAACATAATCCTCTTCATCCTCAAGTGCGTGTTTCTGAGATGATTTACTGCATTATGATAAAGGGAATCTCACATTCAGAGACTGCAGGCTGGAAGACAGGGCATTACACACATGACAGCTCTTTTGATGCTGCTTCAGAAGGAAGAGACTCTTTCCTCCCTGCTGCTCGGAGGAACATTGGCAGCACAGGCAGGTTCTCGAGAGGTGGCCTCGTTCTTCAGGGCTGCTGGATTCAGCAGGTAACAAGAAATGGCTGGTTATTTTAAACTGGCTGCAGCCTGTACTCAAGCAAGGAAAGTGACTGATGGAAGAGCTTCCTCCTACTACTCGGTAATGCTGCTGGGGGTTAATATTTGCTGCTGAGACAGAACCAGTGATACCTTGTGGGTGGAAGGCCGGTAACACTCAGAGACTAGGATAAAAGACTACACTCCTCATGAAATGAGTTTCATTCCCAGCTCAGCATCAATTTATTCTACTAGAAAAAAACCTGCCAGATCAGTTTAGAGTGGAGTCTTCATCAAAAGCTCGATTTTTGACTACAGGCTTTACTAGTATCAGTCTGTAGGTTTCCGGGTATGTAAAATCACAGTTAAATACACAGTGGCAGAATTAGCTGCGAGTTTCTTAAGCGCTTTGGAAACCACAGACTCAATTTAAGTGCAGAGTTGTTCTTGTTATTACTATCAAAATTGAAGCATTCATTTAATATGTGGGATATGCTAAAAAGGAGTGACAGGTGATTGCTGCCTATCAGAAAGACGAAAGGGAAAGGATAACCTTTTTTAATCAGGAGGATTAAATACACCACATCACCATGCCAGGTATTAGCTATTTTTTGGCCACTTACAGAGCAGAGCAGCTTATTGTGTGCCTAAAACCCCAGCATCACACAAAGCCTGTTTCAATCAGCATTACATTCTCCAGTTGCGAGGCTCTCCTAAAAAGCTGTTAAGGGTAAGTTTGAAACAAGGCTTTGAAAATGTGCACAAGTCAACCCACTTCCACACTCATCTTGCTCTTTTGACCATGTTGATCAGTGTGATGGGATTTAATACCCCAGTCCTGAGCTTGTGAGGGAACCGTAGAGCTGGAACTTAGTTCTGCAGGTTCAGTCTCCTCTCAAAGTATTCGCCCTGCATGAAGCTTTTAATAATTTCTAAAACCTTCAACTTACACAGGAGGATCAAAAGACAGACAGAAAGAGAATCCAGTCTCCACTACCCTGCCTTCCTTTCCTCTAGACAGATGAGCTCCACCCAACCCATCTTTTATGAAGGAAGCAGGAAAAAGAAGTAGGCTATACTTTAATCAGTGGGGGTGCATGAAGAACATTTCAGGAGGTGCATTTCCCACAGCTTTCTCGACTTCTGTCGCCCATTCTGAACAGCAGCAGCCTCCCTGAGATCTGCAAAAGTGAGCCATAAACCTCATGAGAAGAAATTTCCCTTGGGAGATCCACCACCTTCAGCTTCGCTCTGAGCCAGAGACACTGCAGGAACAATTCCCTGTGGGATTGAACATTCCTTCCCTGCTGGAAAGCGCAAGTGCAGACGTACAGAAAGAAGTGGGAGGTGGAGGATGGGGGACAAAGCCCAAAATTTTTCATCCTTGAAGGAAGATGCACATTTCTGTGTTTGAAAGGGGTTGTGGGAGAAGTGGGCAGGCCTCTAATTGCATCCAGATTGTTTTGTCCTTCCCCACTTCATCTCGCTGGCAGGTCTGACTGTCAGTACCCTCAGCTTTCCAGCCCTGCACAGCTAATTGTGGTCCTTACATACACCCCCCCAGATCTAACTTGACACAATGCTGGATAATTGGCACCTCAAGAGAGCAGGGAGAGATGGGCACTGAATGTGAATTACCTCCCGCACCTGCAGGAGGAAGATCCTCTGAGACAGAGGCTGAAGTCACTGGCAGGGAGCTTGCCCTGTGCCCAGGGACACAGTGGCAGGTTTGCAGACAAAATGACAACTTAATTTTCCAGTGCTGCCAGTCTAAAGGTCCTAAACCCAAATATTCCCTGACAGGGAAAAGAAGGACAAAATGAAAGCCGAGCAGTAGGCTTGGGCAAGAGAAAGGGGGGGCAGTAGAAATAGCTATTTAATAGTGGAGTTCAGACTAAGTGAAAAAAAGAATCACAAAATTCTCACTCTGCCTCCTTGAAGGAGCTCACACTGTGCCTGTGCATTTCTGTTGACTGTCAAATGGAAAAATGTAAGTGGGACATTCAGTTCTTGAATCAATGTTTATTCGATAAGGTCAGTGCCAGAAAAACAGGTTTCATTCTCAAGTGTAGGAAAAGACTCTGAATAGCTGCATACAAACAACAGCAACACATCTGCACTTCCCCCACACTTCTCATCCCTCCCAGCCTTCACTGCAGAAGCAACCCAGCCCTGCAGAGAGGCTCAAGCAGGAACTCTGTTACCTCCCAGCTCAGGCACAGGGCAGGGAGGGCTCGCTGCTCACACTAACTGCTACAGCACACTGGTTTGCACAAAAAAGAGCAGTTTCTAGTTTACTCAGAAATATTTACTTTAAGTGCAAGATAAATCGGCACAGCCCAAAGGATGACAGCTTTCTGGTCTGTCTCTAGCTTCCACATCCTCACGCTTACATCTGGCTCCATCGCCCTGGGCTCCATCTCTCACTCCTTTTCCCTTCATGCTTTTAAAGAAACCAGACCTTTTAAAATCATCAGATGCAGCAGGTGAACCATAAAAACATGAAACCTTGAAAACAGCTTAAGATGTGGGGCACACTTCAGAGAGGAGGCTCAAGCCACCCATTCTCCCTGGGGGATGGCAGTGGTGGCACAGAGCTCTCAGAGCATCCATGGAGCACTGCAGCAGTAGCTGCTGGTGGTGTCTTCTGGTGGTGCTTCAAGATCCCTGCCTCTAGGGCATGACCAAGCTGTCCTCCAGGCTGGATCATGGAGGCTGTCTTGGGGTGATTCTACGACCATACTGTATTCCCCATCGCCTGCTTGATCTTTAGTGTACCTTTAAATTGAAAACAGGGGCAGAGAGAAGCCGAGAGAACTCTTCAAAGCGGCCAGCTTGACCTTGTATCTAGAATGTTTTGCATTCTTTTCTCTCCTGATTCTGACAACATTTGTTGGTTAGAGGACTTTTACTCGCTAGTCTCTTCGGCTGTCAGCGGAGAAGGGACTGTGATCTGCCTCAGCGGCTTCTGTTCCTTTTTGGACTGTTTTTGGCTTGCTTTTCATCCCAGCCCAGCTCCCATCTCCGGCCCTGCTCGGCGGGACCCTCCAAGGGGATCGTCGGACCCTGCCTGGCCCGGCCCAGCTCAGGACTGCAGGTTTTCCCTACAGAAAGAACTCTAAAATCCATAGTCCTCTTTGAGGGGACAGGGGAGGGGATTTCAATATTTCTTTACTTTGTCCTGTGACAGAGGGGGACTCTGTTTGTTAAATAAATAGGTTTTTTTCACTTTCACTCAAGAAATTATTTTCCCGAACCCGTGGGGGAGGAGCTGCCGGGGCCTGCTTGCCTGGCAGGCAGGAGTGAGAGAGAGAGAGAGAGAGAGACACCCCTCTCGGGTTGTTTCCTCCTGGATTTGTGTCCAAACCGGCACAGAGGCCTAACTGAAATTAGCCCGACTAACTGGAACTCTGTCATTGCAAACAAATGGGGAAGGCTTTGAGGGGGAGGATGTCCTCTGGGTAAGAGACAGGGAAGCAGCAGAGCACAGGGGCTTAGCACAGAAAGCAAAGCAAAACACAGACTGAGCAGGAGACACAGCAAATGGAAGAAAAGAAAAAGATCAGAATTGGTGCTGCTCAAACAAGGAGCAAATTTCCCCTTTGAATGTGACAAGATGGCTCTGAATAAATAATAAGAACATAGTTACATAAAGGTCATGATCTCTGTGCAAACCTCCTATTGCCATCAGGAAAAAAATCCATTGCAGACAGATTTCAGGAGCACTGAATTTTATATCCTGGTCTACAAGCACGAATTTTATAAAATATGACTGTTTCCTTCAGCCTCTGTTTTTGACACTTTATCCAAACTGACACTTGTTAATCTTCTACATTCCCTCTATTGTTATGGAAGATCCCTCATTCTATAATGATGCTGCTAGTTACAGTAATTCCCTTTAAAATAAACACTTGCTTTCAAAGAAACAAAAAAGATTTTTGTGTTCTAAAAGTATAAAAAAATTCAGAGAAAGGCAGAAATAGATGGCCAGTCACTAGTAAAAAGTATTTCAGAGGGACTATCATCTATTTTCAAATGCGATTTTCACATTCAAGTGTATCAGAAGTCCATGGAATTTTGATTATTGAGGGCCAGTCTCCATGAAGAAAATGTAACCTGGGCACATCTGTGAATTTTAGCAGTGGTCTTCCATTACATATTTGTCACTGTCTATTAAAATCCTTGGAGACTGTTTGAAGCAATGACTTAGAATCCAAGCGAGAGTCCACAAAAGCCAGGCTTTAAATGCAGGTTGCACTGCACCATCACACAGGAGTTCTCTCCTATTCTTTGTTACTCTGCTGCTTTTTGGGAAAAACATTTTCTTAAAGGAGACACCTGAATTTGCCCAATGATGAAATCTGCATCTGAAACTCTGGCAAGGGGAAAAACCTCCATGAATGACAGCGTAGTAGGTTGTATTTCTGCTCCACCGGTACTCAAATTTATTATTTAGTGACATTACCTCAAGCTATTATTTGCTTACAACCAGTGCTACTTGACTTCCAAGAATTCAGGCAAATTCCATAAAATTCAAGAGCAATTGACTTTGTTGGGAGGAAAATAAGTTTAATGTCAGGTTGCTCTGGTGACAGATGTGGCTCCCGCATGTCCCAGAGGCTGATTCTGTCCCTGGTGTGATGAGGCTCAGCAGAAAGGGCTGGTGCTGAGGGACTTCTCCAATTGAACACATCCTGAGCTGCACAGCCAATAAATTACACCAGGACCACACACTGGCCTGCGTGGATTCAATTGTTTGTTTTAGTTACAATTAATCAAGAGCAAGAAGCCATGTGATGCAGTTTGTGATAGTTACAAGATGGATGTTTACAGAGAAGAAATGGAAGAAAAGACAAGAATCTCTTTGCCTGCATTTAACTTTCTAAACTTTGCCATTTTTTTTCTCACTTCTGACAATTAGAAAAGCCTGTCTCCTCCGTATATACATAGAATAAAAATACTTAGTCCCCAGTGAGACTTTACAGCCATTTGCCTGTTCCTTAGAACCCAGGAGGATGCACAAACTCACACACCACAGAGAGTTTGCGTACCCTCACAGGGTACCCAAAAATGCTCCAGCCACACCAATGAGCTTCCACCATTCCTACAGAAGCAAAACTAGTATCTCAGTCCCTGATTTCTCATCCTTAGGAAGACATTCCCCACAAAATGAAGCTAAAAAGTAAGGTAATAGAAGCACCACTCTGCACCTCCCTGCAGCGGTTTGTACACTCTTCTCTCGTGCAATTTTGCTGGCAACAGGACAGCAGTGAAGACTTTGCTTTGGCAGGGAACAGACCCACGGGAAGCCACACCAAGGAGACGGTGCCTAAACCCCCTCAGGAGCACAAAACAGAGTTTTTATATTGTTAAACCATTTTCTTAAGGAGAAACACTCGGACACACAAGAGAAAGAAATCAAAAGCCACCTCTGCCACACAAAAAGCAACATCTGCTTCACTGTCCCCCCATGCTCAGGTACATGACAGCGAGGAAGAGGAGGTAAAGAACACCACGGGTTTCAGACCTTCCTCTGACACAATACTCACACGTGTGTTCACAGCCTAAGCTCCCCAAGAGCTCCGAGCAGTGGGTGAGGGTTCTGGTAACTGTTTTACAGAGGGACAACGAGTACAGTGGGACCAAATGATCTCCCTGATGCCACACAGGAAGCCTGAGGTGAAGGAGGGAGCTGAACACATCTGGCTAACATCAGCTCGAGAGGTCAGCATGGGGAAGGTAATGAGATGCCTCCGCGCCAGAAGCTGAGTTTTATAAAGCAAACATCACACAGAAGTTGGAAAAATCACTTCAGTGAATCACACTCACTCGGTATTCAGAGACATGCTCACGTTACATCCACAAGCACTACTTATTTAATTAGAAAAATGATCTAATTGAGATGCATCCAAAAATGCCTGCGATACAACACAAGCAGTAACATACGTAGCTGAGAAAATATGTAGGTTATGAAGGTGTCTGGGTTTGTGCGTGTGAGGGAAGGAACAAGGGTAAATTGTCAGACTTGCTCAGCAATAACGCTGAATACGTTTATTAAACGCAATCAAATTTTACAAGGCACTGAAGTGATAACACTGTAGCAGGGGAAGGTGCAAGCAGCAATAAATATCTTGTAAACACAGAGGTCACAGGCCCAGGTGCTTACGAGCATGGGAAGGGTGGCTTACTGTATGAAGGATGCTTCAGTGCCTCAGCAGTGAGCTCTCTCTTTTCTTGGAGAAGGGGTGAAACAAGACAGGATGGATTATTATTTAATTTATTGCAATAAATCAGGAGTCAAAGCAATTCAAAGGAATTTGTATCTTATCACTATGTAAAGAAAAATCAAACCTCTATCATTTCAGATCTAAATACAATTACAGGAACAAAATAGCTTTACGTTTAAACCATCTAACTGAGCCTGACAGATGGATACTGTTTATATCCATTTGTATTTATTGAACATAGTAAAAGACTGCAGCTGTTCTGTCAACACCTAGCTGCTTCCAGGGTGTTCGGAGCTGTATATAAATGTAACAGAATTTTATGGATAAATATATTCCATGGAATAAACACGGTGAAGATACTGTGATATAACACATATTTACATTAACCACCATAATACCTTGAACTGGTTCCTATGGATCTTTAAACACTTCACCGAATGCGGACAGAGCGCGTGCACTCTCACCCTACAGGCACGGAACCAAAGCCCAGCGATGGAGCGCTGCCCGGGACGCCCCGGGAGCTCGGTGTGCGCTGGGACTCAGCCAGGCCTGCTGCTGCAGGCGTTGTCTCCGCGCACCTTCCCCGCCCGTGAGCGCCCGGCCCGCTTCGCTCGCACTGGGGCGGGCCCGGCCCCGGAGCCCGGCCCTGGCCGCGATGGCCACCCCCAACCCCGCGCGCCCCGCTTCTCTCGCACTGGGGCGAGCACAGCCCCAGAGCCCGGCCCTGGCCTCGCTGGCCATCACCAACCCTGAGCGCCCCGCTTCTCTCGCACTGGGGCGAGCACAGCCCCAGAGCCCGGCCCTGGCCTCGATGGCCATCACCAACCCTGAGCGCCCCGCTTCTCTCGCACTGGGGCGAGCACAGCCCCAGAGCCCGGCCCTGGCCTCGCTGGCCATCACCAACCCTGAGCGCCCCGCTTCTCTCGCACTGGGGCGAGCACAGCCCCAGAGCCCGGCCCTGGCCTCGATGGCCATCACCAACCCTGAGCGCCCCGCTTCTCTCGCACTGGGGCGAGCACAGCCCCAGAGCCCGGCCCTGGCCTCGATGGCCATCACCAACCCTGAGCGCCCCGCTTCTCTCGCACTGGGGCGAGCACAGCCCCAGAGCCCGGCCCTGGCCTCGATGGCCATCACCAACCCTGAGCGCCCCGCTTCTCTCGCACTGGGGCGAGCACAGCCCCAGAGCCCGGCCCTGGCCTCGATGGCCATCACCAACCCTGAGCGCCCCGCTTCTCTCGCACTGGGGCGAGCACAGCCCCAGAGCCCGGCCCTGGCCTCGATGGCCATCACCAACCCTGAGCGCCCCGCTTCTCTCGCACTGGGGCGAGCACAGCCCCAGAGCCCGGCCCTGGCCTCGATGGCCATCACCAACCCTGAGCGCCCCGCTTCTCTCGCACTGGGGCGAGCACAGCCCCAGAGCCCGGCCCTGGCCTCGATGGCCATCACCAACCCTGAGCGCCCCGCTTCTCTCGCACTGGGGCGAGCACAGCCCCAGAGCCCGGCCCTGGCCTCGATGGCCATCACCAACCCTGAGCGCCCCGCTTCTCTCGCACTGGGGCGAGCACAGCCCCAGAGCCCGGCCCTGGCCTCGATGGCCATCACCAACCCTGAGCGCCCCGCTTCTCTCGCACTGGGGCGAGCACAGCCCCAGAGCCCGGCCCTGGCCTCGATGGCCATCACCAACCCTGAGCGCCCCGCTTCGCTCGCACTGGGGCGAGCACAGCCCCAGAGCCTGGCCCTGGCCTCGATGGCCACCACCGACCCTGAGCGCTCACGCCTGCTAGGAATGCCGGGCAGAGCCTCTGGCTGACAGCAATCTGCCCCCACCGCCAGAGGATCAGAAAGAACCCGGTCATTAGCGGAGAGAGAATCCCACACCTCACCAGCGAGCTTTTGATGACCGTGAACAGCTGCTCCTCACGCAACTCGCACACACTGCACGCCAAGGCTTTCAGTGCCGCTCGTGGGGCCAAACCCCGCAGCCCTGCCGGTTTCCCTGGGCTTCCCCTGCTCCGAGCCCTGGTGGGAGTGCACCCCGAAACCCTGCAGGTTTCCCTGGGCTTCTCCTGCTCCGAGCCCTGGTGGGAGTGAACCCCGAAACCCTGCAGGTTTCCCTGGGCTTCTCCTGCTCCGAGCCCTGGTGGGGCCGAACCCCGCAGCCCTGCAGGTTTCCCTGGGGCTTCTCCTGCTCCGAGCCCTGGTGGGGCCGAAGCCCGCAGCCCTGCAGGTTTCCCTGGGCTTCTCCTGCTCCGAGCCCTGGGACGCGCTGCATTTTGTCTGCCCGCTGTGCAGGGTGTGAAATAACAGCACCGCTGCACGTGGCTAAGCTCCACAGATAATTGTGGAGCGTGCTCCATCGCAGTCTGTGTTTCGAGAACTGGGTAACAACACAAAGGGAAGAGGGTGGGAAGAGGATAACATTGGTTGGGGAAAAAACCCCAAAGTTTTAAACTGGAGGCTGCATAGGGCTGGGAGGTGAAACAATCCGAGCATAAGACTTTTGTGGGAGTCCTCTGGAGGCAGCTATTTTAGGTTGCTGAGGCTCCTACAAAGAATTTCAGTGCAGGAAATGGAGCATTTTTCCTGCTATGAATTGCTCCCTCGCCTTCATAGTCCCTACAACCCAGGCTGTCCAAGTGCTGTGTTACCGATTTTAATGCTTTTCAGAAAACACAAACAAATTTTATGGAGCTCTCTGGACAGCAGGAATGGAAAGATTTTACTGGGAGAGAAGAGCTGTTAATCTGGCAATGAGAAAGATGCTGGAACACACTAGAAAACAGATCAGAAATGAAATATGACTTATCTGGATGCAAGCACACGGGTAGAAATAGGGAGAAGGAGTATGTGGGGGATCCTTTCTGCCTGAATTGCTAAACTCAGTCATTTCTAAGCTGTGGGAATCACAATGTTCATTTTGAAATCATCATCAACTGATAGTCAAATTCTTTTTTAATAGAAAGTGATATCCTCATCTCCACTCTCTGGCTGTGGAAGGGGCAGCATAGGAAGAGAAAAATGGAAGGGAAAGGAGAGCTGGCCTGCTAATCCCACATGGCCACCACAGGAACTGAGTGCAGGCTCCCCGATTCCCAGACAAGAGCCGCATCCCCAGCGGACCACCATCGTTTTTCATCTGGAAATGTGCATGTGCGTGCACTCAGCCGCAGAGGCAGCAGCAGCATAATCACGGCTGTTCTGCCCTGCCACTAAGGCCTGAACTCTGAAATGAGAGCCATCATCTCGACAACTGAGAGGGCACATTACCAGTGCTGCCAGTTCAGCTCTCCCGAGAGGAGCCGTGTCCTGCATGCTTGTGCACAGCCGGGCTCCACGGGGCTGACACATCCTCGGCAAGGATCATTATCCTGGCTCGTCCCTGCCCGTGGCCGGCCAACTGCGGCTTTGATAATTACCCTGTAGAAACCCAAAGCTGCCACACCAGCATCTTAAACACAAAAATCATACTCTGTTGCCATTTTCCCTGTAAACATTTTTATAGCAGACAGCAGTTTCTACTTAGGCAGCAGACAGACCAGAAAATACTGCTTGAAATGCTTTTGAAGTGGAGATGGGACCGTAAGAGCAGATGCCTACCCCTCCCTCCAGGGAGCACAGATGTGGATGCGATTCTGCTCTGGAGCTCCAGGATTTGGCTCTTTCGAAACACCCTGAAACTTCTAATAAGGGCTGGGCATTGGGGCTGTGTCTATTGTGAGAGGAGGGGGTTTAAGCACTGCTTTTTTCTGAAGCCCGGACCAGCAGAAGACCAGCATACCGTGAGAGCTTAGGCAGAACATGGTCAGAGCACAGCCCGTGCCTGCTCACGCCCGGCACAGGACAGCAGAGCTCACTCACCTGGAGAGGGGCAGGGTACCAGTGCCGGTGTGCACGGGCACATCCCCACGCAAGCACTGAGGTTTGAGACAGTGCGGAGGCATAGAGACTGAGAGCACCTTTGGAAAATAATTTGGAACAAAACAAATCAACAAAGATCCTTGAAGTTGTTTGTTTCTGCTCTAAGTTCTGCAAATAACAAACAAGGTGTCTGTACAGAGGTTCCTGCCAGCAGCTGCCATTAACATACATAAATCTTCCGTTCAAAGGAAGCCTCCAGCAGTCAGTTTTTCTATCTTAATTTGATTCTTTTGACTTTTCCATCCTGTCTGTTTTCATCTTTCCTCATTAAAAGGATTTTTTAAGAAAAGATTTTTAAAAAAAAAAGCCAAACATGGCTAATTATTTTAATGAGCTACCAAAAAAAATATAGTTGCTTTCTACTCTGAATATAAGCAAATGTCAATATTGCATGGGGAGCAGAGGCAGCACAGCATCTTATTACTATACCATCAGCTCCTATATTTGATTAATGAAGACTCACAGGACTAATTTTACGCTGCTTCATTAAAAGCCTGGGGCAATTAGCATAAAGGCTGGACTACTACATTATTAAAATGTTATTTTTTTAAACAAAATAATTTGCTTCTTTTCCTTTCCCTTTGAAAAAAAAAATCAACACATGCTAGATAGACAAAAGGAGTTACTGTCTTTTGCAACTTCTTATGTAGAGAAACATGAATTGCTAAATCTCATCAAGGATTTTAGCAAAGCAGCAAAGCAGCTGCCCAGTCTCTACAAAAGGGCAAAGGCAGTGCTCTCCTGTAAAGCGACACACAAAGGGAACAAACAGCCTTTCTGCTCAGAGCACAGGAGGGTGATAAACTTAAAATTCAGCCAGCACCTAGAGGGAGGGGGAGAAATCGCTCATTCCAAACAGCACATCCGTTTCTCACACAGCTAAACCTGTCTTGCACACCTCTACAAATGATGATCAAAGGTAAAAGCGCATATATGCAACACTGCAAGAGCTGAAGTGTACCTCATAAAAAGGCATAGGCATCTCCTATTCTTTGAGGCTTTATTGAGAGAATAGAGGAAGAACTGCTTTTGAACTTGCAGGTGAGCAAATCTCTAAAAGCACATAACACTGGCAGCCTTGCTGTGCTGTTGATTCAGCATCATGCTGGACAACACAACAGCACAAGGGTCAAACCACTTCACCATTTCCCAGCTCCGTTTTTCCTCTCCTTGCTCAAGTTAGCAGCTCTCTGAAAACCAGCTTCCTCCCAAGCCTCCGCCTCCTCCTCCTCTGCTACAGCCCCAGGAACGGAATAAAAACATAAAAAAGAAGCAGCGGCAGCCCTAAGGAACAGACTTGATGAAAAAGAAAAGCTAACTGCCAGACAACGCTTCAGTCTGCTGCGGAGCTGGTTGGCACGTGGGAGGACTTGCCAAGACGCGCACAAGGCACCACTCTGCCTTGCAGTGCCCGCTGGCACTCGAGGGGTTAAAGCAATCTAAGCCAGGCCTGCTGGAGAAGCACTACAGCAGGAAGAAAGAGTTACAAATGATTTTTCTTGGCAAAAGCAGCTCATTGGAATAGTAGAAGGATTGTGCTTACTCCTCATATATAAATGCCAAAATGAGGCTTGCTGACACTTTCCTGGCACGCCCCAGCCCTTCCAGCGGCCCAGCACTTCAACCAAACTTTTGGAGGGACAGAAGGACACACAAGATGTTTCTTCCTCAGCCGACCAAGCCCTCGTCTCAAGCGGCACGATCCAGCCTTTATGGAAAGCACCCATCCACCACCACCCCAGGGATTCAGCTCAGCCTCTCCCTGTCCACAGCAATGCCTGATTTTTGTGGCCACTGTTTGGGGACGGGGCTGTGTGAAGCCACCAGCACACATGAATTATGGGGCATGCCACTGGGGAGAGGGGGCATTCATGAAGACTAATTTTAGACAAGATCAACTCTGCCGAAACATCAGAAGTTTGCAACTTGCTTAACCAGCAGCCAGGCTTTTCCCTTACCCTGTTCTCCAAGCCCTAAGTCGTCCTGGCCAAGAACTGGCAGGGAGTTTAAGGTAAGCCTTTTCCTGGTCCTCTCTCCCCAGGTACACAGCCCAGCAATTTATGGGCCTTGAGAGCTGGAAGCTACATCCAGATGATCATGTTTAACAGACACTAATCTTCCTAAGGGTCTAATCCCCTTGTTCTGCCTCTTTAGACTTACACTTTTGACTTCTACAGAAGTTTCACATGAGTTTTGTCATTTCATTTTGCCCTGCTACAAGAACAAAAAATGGAAAAGAAGAAAAAAAGAAAAGAAATGCTTATCAATTCCAACTCCTATCAGACTTACACCAACTGATATGATTTAATTATTCACTGTTTCACCATATGAAAAAGTGGCTCCACAGCCACTGCAGAGGTTCATGGCAGGGCTTTAATAAGATGAAGGTCAAGTGGCTATTTTGGGAGTGATTATCTTGTTCAAAGGCACATGTGACGCAACCTTGGCTTTTGCCTGGGGGCTGCTCTCCTACTGTGAACAGGGATGGCTGAAGTGTCTTGGCAGCTGAGGAAAGAAGGTGATCCCCACCTGAGACACAGGAACTCCCCTTTCCTCATGCCAGGCTCACTGAGGCTCAGTGCTCCGTGACTGGTTCATCACCTCCTGCCATCTCTCTCAATGTGGAACTGCTCTCTGACACATTCATATTCATTAGCATCCAATTCCTAGCTTTTTGCTCTTTTAAAAAATCTCTCCTGTTTCCCTTGTAGAGATGGCTTTTCTTTTTTGTTCCTGACAACCTACAGCCCAAACCAACCCCTTTCTCTCTTGCTCTCCAACAGTAATGACAATACATGTCCAGAACTTCTCCAAATATCACTGTAGACACTCAGATGACTGTTCTTAAAAAGGCAACTGAGAGGAACAACTTCTTGCCACTGGATTTATATCAGGCTCCCTAACTCCACGGGCAAAAATACACATTTGCAAACTGGAAGGGAGGAATCAGTTCTCTGAGATCATCTGCTGCAGCCCTGCACCACGAGCAGAAGCTCTCTCACAGTTAGCTCGGTTCTCCTAGAGTTCCCACAATGCCAAAGATTAAATCCCAAAACCTCCACATCCCTCCAGGGAAATAAAATGGGCTAAAGCCCACGAGACAAAACTGGAACAAATTTTAGCAATAAAACCAGAAAATCTTTACTGGTTTAACTTTTGTTCACCAGACTTTGATTGATTTCTGCACCAGGATTATTTAGGAGCAACTCCTATTTGTTGTGACTTTTCTTTCCACGTTCACATCAGAAATCCAAGCTGACTGCAGCAATGCCCACTCAGACTGGAAGGGTTTATCATGAAAAGACCACCTCACATACTCATCCCGCAGCAAGTCTCCTTAGTGTGATCCAGTACACCAGGGCTGCACAAAGAGGAAATGCTTGCAAGGCAGTCAGCTTTTTCTGTAAATATATACATCCAGCACGAGGCTTCCAGGACTGTCAGGTTGCTTTACAAAAGAAAGACATTTTCCCTGGTTACAGTCTGGGGAGGAGGAGAGCCACATTCTCAAAATATCAGAAAGCAAGATACTGTGCTGCAAGTGGGAACTCAGCTTGGACCTGCTATCTCCAGGATCAGAATCATATTAGCAGAAGCTAAGGAGGGAAAAAAATAAAGAACCAAACAAAGAAGGTTCACTGTGCTCAAGTTGCAGAAAAGAGAAATTCAATTCTACAACCTGGGTTGTTAGGAGGAGAAGATGGTGTGATGGCAAAACACAGAAATCTACCAGAAGAATTATCAGCACTGATGAGGAACACCCTAAACTGCCCTGATCTCACAGGGCCCTTTTTCTAACTCCATTCCTGGGCCTGGAAGCTCAGCAATCAGTCTTGTAAATTTTCAATTTTCAAATCCAGGCAGGAGGTTTGTTTTTCTTGAGCAATGTGCCAATGCTATTTTGTGCTGTACAGCTTCCAGTATTTTCTTAAGTGCCTTGAGAGGCTTGGCATGAAGGGCACTGTGGAAATGGAGCCTTAACTGATTGCTTCCAAATTCTGCCTTGTAACCTGCCTTCAAAATGAGGGATTTCAGCAGCAAGAGACACTCCTTTCCCTGCACACGAGGGGAACTGTGCCTGCTGCAGCACACACCAACAGCAAAATACGTTTCAGCAGTGCCATGAGCAATGTCCCTCCCCGGCAGGGTGGTGACCGACATCTCCACCCAGCGAGCACCACGAAAGGCTCCGGTTTAGAACAGAACCCTCACCCTTCTCTATGCCCACATCACAAGGCACACTGGGTGCTTCTCTTTCAGCCAGCCAGCTCCAAGGACTGGCTGACAACATCAGCCCCATACAGAAACCACCTACAACCACGTGGGGAAGAACTTTTCCAGCTGCCAGAGAGGTCAGCCTCAATCACAGCTTCAAATTCACTAATAAATGAACACACCAGAGCCCACTGAAACGAGCTCGGCTAATTGGAGGTGTTGGGGGATGACTAATTCATGAGTAGCCATGGCCAGGCAAACTCCTTCTCTGCTTGCAGCCTCGTGGGCACTATCCCCAGCTGCCACCCTGACCTGCAGGTCAGATCCACAGCATCACTGGGAGCAAGGAGCAGGGATAAAGGGAAAACACTGTAATGCTTTCCCCCATTAACACTTGACTTTGGGCACACTGTTCTTTGTCCAGCATCTTTAAAGATTTCTGAAAGAGTATCCTAATTAATCTGTGGAGGAATTCAGGCAAGATTGCTTTAAGTATTTTTAGCTTAAAAATGCACTGTTGTCAAGCATTTTCCTTGCTCCTATTTCACAATGTTCTCATGTGTTTGAGGCTATTATACAGGAGCATAAAGCATCAATAAACCCCAAGATTATGCAACAGCATCAAAACACATAATATTTTGGGTTCCACAGTATTATTATTTAATGATAGCAATTTTCCTGCCTTTCATCCAGAAGGGCCCCTCAAAGTAACAGCTCTCCCAAAATAGAAGAGCAATTTGCCTGTGAGATGGGACAAAGCAAAAACCTTTGCAGTGACTTACCAGGGGAGAAAAGGAAATGACAACTCTTGTCCATAAGAAGATACTACTGAAATTCAGCTACGTGGGATGAATCCAGAATTCACTGGAGAGAGCATCTGATGATTTTTTGCTTATCAAAGTCTTGCTGCTGATTCACAGACATAAAGCTAATAATAGTAGTCGTAATATTAATCATCATCATCATCAAAACAAGGCTTCTGGGCATTCTTGCCTTGTCACTTCTTATGCAAACTGATCACATCTCAGTGATAGCCCTGGTCACGTCCAGAACTTCCCCCCAGTTGTGCCAATACATCTTACAGCCATTAACAAATTATGCTGTGTTTTGAATGCTAAGATAACAAATGTTATTCTACTTTCATGTCATGATTCAAAGTCTGTTGGGTTGTAAGAGAATTTGGATAAAGAGAATTTAAGATATAAGGGAATTTAAGATAATTTAAGAGAATTTGGTTAAATCCTTCATTGCTTAAAAAAAAACAAACCCAAACAAAACCAACGACAAAAAAACAAACGAGGAAAAAAAAAAAGTCAGAGTTATGGAAGGTGATTTGTGAAGGACTTGATTCTTGGTGATGCAGCTAAGAAACTGATTAGTGTCTCATTTAGGAGAAAATCAGAAGCAGCAACAGATATTTGTGCTAAAACAGAGCCCAGACACTTCCCAGAAGGGACACGAGCTGTGCAGCACATGCAGAGCTGAGGAGGGGGTGGCTGAGGGACGTGGGCTCAGTCACACACAGAGTCACCCACGAGAGCAGCCCAGAGCAGGTGTACTGCCCTCTGCTTGGTGGAGGTACAAAAAATCCTGTCCAGAAACAGCACTTTTCCCACACATAAATACACCACAGTCAAGAAGGGGGAGGCCTCTGCCCTGCTTCTCTCCTTTTGCTTATTTTCCATTAGTCACAACACAAATCAAACTGCCAGGCTGCCAAGGCCTCCAAACAAGTCAGCAGTCCTGCTCTCCCTGGCCACACCAGCCCCAGGAGAGCTTTGGGGTGGTGTCCCCACTTCTGTCCCTCCCCGCCCTGCCAGCCAGGGGCCCTGAGCTGGGGACAGCACCCAAACTCAGAGAAGTGGCTCATACACCACCAACATAGCTGCTGGCTTGGGGTCACAACCAGGATCACCCAGCACAACCAACCCACCTGCTTTATACTGCACCACCAAAATCTGCAAACCCCCAAATCATCAGGCACTTTAAAAATTGTGGGTTGACATTAAGTACTTGATTTGCTACAAAATCAAAGGCATAAAGTGATTCAGAAATTAACATCTTACTTGTCCGGATTGGGGTATTGTTTAGACATGGTGCTGCACTGCTATTTGCTCTAGGATTTATTTGACAGCTAGATAGAAATAAGTTGGCCTTCAAAGAAGAGCTTGAGTCTTCCCTTTGAAAAAACAACTGAAGTTATAGTTATATCTCAGTACTGTATCATCTCCTTGAATCCAGAAGAGGAGGAGGGTTCAGTTTCATAAGGAATGAAATCAAGAGACGAAACTTTCAAGTGTTTGGGCTTTACTCTCATCTTATGCAGGAATTAATTTTATCACATAAATAGACATAGATCTCTCACTCCCTATTAACTCCTAAGGGGTAAGAGCTAATCTTGAAACTACTACTGAAGAGAGCCACCTTAACACCAATTTTCATCTCTATAGATAAGGAGCTCAGACGCTGTGCTAAGTCATGTGGTGCTTAATGCATTTCATAAATTAATTGGTTCCTAAACTAACTTACATTCAGATGAGTTTGTAGAATATGCTTGCAAAAGGAGAGCAGGGAAATCTTGTCCATCTGTATGGAGCTGGTTGGAGTTTACATCTGGGGCCTGGAACATTTTAGCTGCTCTGTTAATACCAGAATCCAAGTTTCCCCAAATCCTACCCACAGACACCTTTCCTCACAACTACACAGCACACATGTAGTTAAATCTGATGAAAGCAAGTCTCTTACCAAAGACAGGCTCAGTTATCAAGCAGACAAGTATCTGAAGAAGTCCATATGCATTTAGACTTTACAAACACCCAATTTGGGATGGAGACGCCTATTTTATATTTTACCAAAGAGAAACTTAAAAGCTCCACTGATGATGGTTTACCAATGATCTAACCACTAAAGCTGCCTTTGCTAACAGGTATTTTTTTCAACAGTAGATCTGCTCATTTAGTTTTGAATTTGAGTTTTGAAACAAGGGGAATTGTTTCACTGGCCATTGAAAAATAACCCACACATGGAGGGATCCCAAGTTCTCCACACTCATTAGTTAAATACCACTGTGTTTTTAACCATTCCCTCATCTGAGAGAGGGAGGAGAAGCAACCAGGGCAGTGCTTTCTGCAAAGCCCTTCTCCCCCATATCAGCACTTCAGCTTAGTGCTGTACTGATTGCCACATATCTCTCATAACTTCAGAACTGGTGTGCAAATAAGCTTTTGGATGCCAGCCACAGAGGAGTCTCCAACACAGAAACTATGAAGTCTTTTTCTTTATTAAATACCCTCAAATCAATGTCACAAGCAGTGATACCCAGGCATGCATGGGATTGGGGTCAGGAAAGGATTTCTTATACTCTGCCCACTTTTTGCTTAACACTTTTAGCTTTGTGCACTGCACCTGCTGGGGCTTTACTTTGTTACTCACAAAATAATGCCGTTAAATGCTAACAAATCAAATCCTTATGAAAACATGTATTTGTCCTGCTGGTTTTCTCTCCACCTCAAACTGACTTCTGTACACAAAATCACCTCAATGCAAACTCACTGAAAGAGTTTTAGGCTTTTTCTAAATTGATTAGATTTATACAAGCCAAATTCAAACCCTTCATCCATCTGGAAATTCACTCAGTCTCACCTCACCTGGGTACTCTGCATGTTTGGAAACTAAGCTGTGTTTAGAGGAGGCATTGCAACTTTAGTGGAAAGAGCACTGCACTAGGAGACTCCTACTCTTGGCTTCCTGTAGCCAGGCCAGTGAACTAAAATGGCATTTCAGTCTGTACTTGTTTCCCAAATATACAACATTAGCTTCCAGTCCTGTCCTTCTGTGCAGCCCTATGAGACTTACCCATGACAGTGACACAGGAAAGAGAAGAATTACTAAAAGGATAGTTAGAAGAAACTACATTTGAATAGATTTTTTTAAAATTTGAAAACAGTTTTTTCTTTCCCAGGTCTGACATTTAGGAGAATGAAAGCTCGTTCCCATTCATAGCCACACCAAGAGCTGTAGCAGTTTAAGTAAGATTTTATGGATAGGGTAAAACTGCACTGATGCAATAGAATTGATTGAGAAAATTATTTCATTAAAATGGTGTAGTTGACTCATGTAGGAAATATTACTTTGATTTAGGGATATAAATTTAGCATAAATCAGCAATAAATCCATTTAAGATTTAGGTATATCACTGTGGTTGTCTTGTCTAGGGAAGAGTGTAAAAGAGTACAGTTGAAAATATCATTAGGAAGAAACAGAAGAATAGGAGCTCATGAGAACAAGAGCTATGAAATCTAGAAATTACTTTCAATTAGTAACTGCTAAAACAGAAACACTTCTGCCCAGTGTACCCACGTATGAACCATTCCAGTCTGCTGGAAAGCACGTGGCTGAGGGAGGATAGTACAGCAAGAGATCAGGTATACCAAGTTAAAATAAAAAATACTTTTATCCCACCAACACTACCTTACCTAGGCAAACCAGTTCCTCTCTCTGGGCTGCCTGGGCTGGCACAATATTTCTGGTCAAGGAGCTTTTTCTCCAAGAAGGAAAGTTACACATCAGACTTAAGTGGACTCTGGCCCACTTCCACAAGAGGAGGTTTTTAGGGAACCTTGAAAGACAATGCTAAAAGCCTCCTTTCCTCCATTCTTATGAGAGGTCTCCAAGAAATTCAAATTATATTCTGTAAGACAGGCAAAAGGAACATGAATGAAGATGGGTAGATGAATGAACAGGTGAGCTAGTCCAGGCACAGAGCTACACAAGCCTGTGAGATCTACTAAAATCTGAGCTCCTGCTACACAGCGGGCAGTGGAAGCAGGCTGGAACTGGAAGCACTTGTCACAGCAACTGTCCCCTTAAATCAGCCTACGGAGAGACAGTCCAGTGCTCTAACGTTGGTGTAGGGAAATTGGGCCTACATCTCTCAAAGCCCAGAAGATTGAACAAGCAGGGAAGGCTAGAGAAAGCCTTGCTTTCCATCTGCTTCTCACTGGGAAGGTTTTAGGAGCCTTGACAAAATGGCTAAATCTGCTTCATTTGGCCACAGACTTTCTGCTTGTGTAGCCCCTGCATGTACGTAGAGCCTGTGGACATCCTGACAGCATGTACAGTTATATAATGAGCTCCAGAGACAAGAATTTCATTTGGCTACAGAAAGCTGAATGTTTCTAAGAAAGCAATTTTCCTTCTTACACTGGTCTCCAAGAGATTCACCCATCAAAACGAATAAGCTGTTGAACTGAGTGAGGCTACAGCCTGTGCTAACACGGAGAGCACTCCTGTAATAGCTCAAGTCCCTTTCTACTATCTTTCATCTGCTGTAGCTCAGTGTTGCTGGTGTATGAAATTTAAAGAGCTCTGAAAAAGATGTTAACGAGCCCTAAAGAGGAGAGTGCTCTTGCAATAGTCATTCCCAGGAACACCTGTGAACTATTGAGTTTAATTAGCCTACAGCTGGCACTGAGTGTGTGTGGAAAGACAGGGGATTTATTATCGGGTTGCCAGGCCTTAGATTGGCTCTTCCAGCACATCTTTTTCCTGTTTGTTTGTTTTGTGATAAAGGATACACAGAGAGTGAGGGCAATTTAACTAACAGGGGATTCCCTGCTTGGAAAGGGTGCCAGACACGGCAGCACTTGGATGCTGGGAAGTGTGTCAGAGTGGGGAGAGCCTGGCAGGGTGAGCTGATGGCGAGCTGTGCACCCCAGCCCTGTTATTTACCATGTGGCACAATTTACTCCCAAATCCACACCCTACAACTACAGAACAGCTAAGGGCCTGAATTTTCATTTCAGTAACGCATTATACTTCTTTTTGTTACTCCTCAGGACGCCACTTAACTCTACAGGCATCCTAAAACAAACCTAAGAGGTGGGAACAGCCTCTGCTGCCACTTTATTCTGCATCTGCAACACCCAGTGACTTTCAACACAGGTAGCTGTTTCAGCACCAATTATGTCACAGTATCACACACAGCTGCACGTATTTTCATCAGCGACGCTGAATTACAATTGTTCATCCTCAAACATCGCCAACCCACCTGCCTAAAATCATGGCTGAACTCCCACGTGACATCAGTTTTCTCCTCTGTCCTCCTATTTACTAGGCAGAGTTTGAAGAGGGAAATGGAAGTTACGCAGAAGCCAAGCAGAGTCACGACTCAGCCTCCTCGACTCTACCCACAGCAGGCAGTGCCCAGTCCCCAGGGCAGCTGGGTGCCAGCTTCACTGCAGCACCTCAGAGGCTGGGTTGGAAGCTCCTGGCAATCTCACAGAAAGAAGAAACAGTTTGGAGGCTTTTATCTTTGAATGACTGTTCTCCTACCTTGTGCTAAATTCAAAATACCTCAACAGAAACAATGCCCTACTTAAACCGCAATGTACAAAATAATTATCATCCTGACATCATCTTTACTGACAGCAGCTCATCTCCACAGCTGGAGTACGAGATGCTTCCCAGGCTGATCGGACTTCATCCTGCCATCACCTTGACACTGCCAAGTCAGTTATGCTGACATTTCTTCTAGTTGACATTGGAAAGCCTTCAGTAAATCTGTACTGACATCTTAAATTCTCTTTTCTTCCCCCCATACTTTCCTCCTGTCATGTCATCTCCATAAAATTGCCCTGCCCTTGTTTCACTTCATTTTGACATCCTATTGTTACCTCCACGGATCCTCTTTAGCACAGCGCTTCTGTCACAAAGGCACATCTCCAAAGGCCTGACACGGGAGCACCTGGAGAAGTGCGCCAGGAGTCTCATTAAAATGAGTTAAATGTCTGTGTTATCACTTCTACCCTTTCCCAGCAAGTTACTCCTCAAACCACAGCCTCACCCCACAGTGCTATAAAGCACTTGAAGAGAGAGTAACCCGCACACCCTGACTCCTGTGACAGCCAGGCTTGATCCAGTCTCAGATCCTGGGGAGGACACACAGGCCAGCAGGGAAGAGCAGGGACCGAGCAACAAACTGCCCAGTAGCCCTTCAGTGTCAAGGTTTAGTGACAACTCAAAACCTTCCTGCAATCTCAGTCTGTAAAACACAACAAACTGGGCACCACAGTGAGCCCCTCTAATTCAGGCCAGGCCCCACCGCCCGGCACCAAGGATGAGGTGGGATGTAGACAGAAACACAATTCCTACAACGCTTGTTATCACTTCTACCAACACTTGTTATTGGTGGCCTCTGCCCCTGGCATGCAGCTCAGAAC